>PVHY01004794.1:0-90004 GCA_004024945.1 Uropsilus gracilis | reverse complement strand
GGGAAAGGACTTTGGACAATACTGAGAAAGGGTTTGGACAATGTTGAAGTATTCTGAGTCTTACATGTTTCTTTTGTAGTTAATAGGATAATTAGAAATCACTGTTAGAAATAAATTAGTCTGCACTGCACTGATTGTCTTGCATTGGCTTGGTATTTTGGTTGAGAAGGCTGGGGATGGTGGTAAGGACCCACGAGTGAAAAGTTTAAACTGTGTATTAAAGTTTTTCTTTTCTGCAGTTTTTGGAGAGAGAAGCAGGCAGATAGCTGTATCCAGTTAAGTAAAGACAGAAAATCTTCATTTTACCCTGTTTCACTCCTGCCTCTTTTCCTACGATACTTCAGACACCTTCATAAAAATATGAATAGAAAGCAAGTGCTTGCTGGGGGCCGGATGTAGTGCTTTCCATGACTGCTCACTCTGTGAATCCTCCAAACAACGCTGCGGTGTGGGATCTCTTAATATCTGTCATTTATAGATGTGAATACTGGGGCACAGAGAAATCAAGCAACTTTCCCAAAGTCTACTGACTACTTCATCTGATTTCAGTATGTTTTCCACGTACATTGTCCTCTGTGGGGAAGCAAAGGAGACCAGTTGGGATAGCTGAGCACTCAATTACTACTGGGAAAAGCAGGATTCCAGGAATTCTCTCTGATCCAATGTGGCCCAGCCTGGCTTGGTAGGAAGGACAAGTCGTGTGGAATGCAGTTAAGGTCAAAGGAACTCACTGAAATCAGGCTAGAAACAAGCTGAGCCCCAGATCCCAAGGGATCCAGCTTGGTTGGCAAAGCAAAGGCCTCTCAAGGTAACAGTCATATGGGGACCTGGTGGAGAGTCCAGATGACACACTTACTTTGGAGCAAAAATCAGCCAGGAATTAGGGGAAAGGTGTAGTCCTGGCCTGTGGAACAGGAAGCTAGGCAAGGGAAGTTAAGACTTTGGGACAAGACTTCATGATAATCAGGGAAATGAAGGAGCTGGGCATACCAGACTGGACAAACACTGAGGGGTTAAAGCGAGTGTGAGTTTGGGGAGGGAGCCCCTGGAATTGACCAGAAAAAAGTAACTCTGGCTGTATTTTATCTGTTCTGAACACAAGGGGAGAAATCGGGTAAATCACAAACCTGATGTCAAGTCTCTACTTAAAATATTTCAATGGTCTCCTACTGTTCTCAGGATAAAGTTCAAATTTCTTGACAACTTACAAGGGTCTTCATCAACGGGCTCCAGGCTACCCCTCCAGTCTGGTCCCACCCAAGGCAAAGGATAACAAGTGCATTCAAGAGTAAAGTGGGCCATCTCTGCAATAATAGGTGCTATGTCCTCTCACCGACCTGTAGGTGACCTCTGCCTGGGACACACTCCCTCTCTGCCTGGTTATCTCCATCCTTCAAGACATGGCTATCATGTCTTCTGATGCCAGCCTCCATGCCCCCAGTTCTCAGCCTATAGGAAGAGTCTGTCCTGTCTATTCCCACAGTGCTTTGCACTCATCTTTCAGGATTAGCCACTAACCATCTAGCTTCCCCACTAGACTGTAAGCCCTCAGAGGGCAGGAGAGGTGTCTATCGTCTTTCCTTTCACCTATTCCCACATCCACAACACAGTAGACACGAAGCAATATTGGTTTCCAAAACAAAGACAAATAGAAGCCTGAAGATAGAAGAGATCTCTCCTCTAGTGACAGGGACAGGGAAACAGGAGCTTTAATCTGAGGTGAGGACCACACATATCATCAGGGGTTCTGGGACGATTTGGAAAGATGACCACATGTCCAGAGAGGGTCTGAATTTCAATCACTGGTTTGAACGCTATATATGGTGTGTCCAGCAGAGTCACAAAAATACAGGTGTCTGCTGAGTGCCCACGTCACATCGGGCATCAAATGCCTCATTCAAAAACACAAGTCTGATTCCAGAGTTTTGACATCATGAGCAGCAGCGGGAAGCACGACAGAGAAGGGAGAAGACAAGGATTCAGAGAAGCGCAACTGCTATCTCGTTGGAGCTGACACAAGTCTACTGATTAGGGGGCCGGGAGAACAAAGAGGCCAACAGAGAGGAGGCAGCCGCTGTGGTGTGGTGGCAGAACATGACAAAGGGGAGCCACAGAGGCTATTTTGTTTTAATCATTAACAAAAGAGCACTTAGGTCACTTGCTAGGGATCCAGCTTGAGGGGGAAATAGACAAATTAATCTAAGGCTACTCATTTTGTGAAAGCTTAGAGCAAACAACTTTTAGGAATACTATGGAGCGGCCAGCTAGAAAAATAAACAGAAATGAAGTCCAAGGAATTTAAACATGAAATCTTTTTTTTTTTTTTTTGGGGGGGGGGGAGCTGAAAAAAGAACTGCACAAAGCAAAACAGACAAAATACAAGGCTAACCAAACAAAAGCTAAATCAAATAAATAGGCACTGCCGTGCGCCCTGGAGGACCGCCAGGGAAAGCGGATTTCAACAAAGAATGCTTCTGCTGCCAGTTCAGAAAACTCCAGTTGCAGAAAGACTGAAGGAAAGCTGCAACCACTGCCCCGGGACCAGGGACATGGCAGAGGGTGAAGAGGCAGCTGAGCTGATGGTCCTTTGGGCTCTGGAGACAAACTCTAGAACCTCCCACAAGCTAAATGCAATCAAGCTGCCTATTCTCTCAACATATCTCCAACCCAGCCTGTGAAACAGCAACACTGAAGACTGCAGAAGTTGCCTTCCCTTGTCAGTTTGCAGAGAAAAAGACACTTGGAGCATCTCCCAGGAACACCCTAGGACTCAGCACTGAGCTGGTATGAGTCCACAGCATCCTAGTGACACAGCATGGGGATGCATCTGTGAACATAGGCAGCTTGGGCACAGGCCTGTGTTTTGGGGCTGGAGTGGAGGGAAAACCAGCTCTCTGGGTTAGCACTCAGCCCTCCACTCGGTTTTTGGCCAGGGTAGGGGTAGTAGCCTGAGCAGTGCTGAGGAGATCCCAGTCATAGCACCATACTCCCAACCCCACCCCCCGGCGCCCTGCCTAAGCACTCAAGCTGTGCCCAGCAGTGCACTGGGTCTCTGGAAGGAACTGGACCTCTTGACCTGTTCAACAAAACCCGTTATTATCTGCGTCTCACAGTTGCTCACTACACAGATGAGGAAACCAAGACCTCCACAGGTCTCACGGCCAAGGTAGGGGTCCTGCCCCAGCCATGCACTCTGCACGAACATACTTGGTCAGAAATCCAATGAAAGGAGGTGGGAAATCAACAGGCACGCATTAGTTGTTGATAAGGTAGGTACCCATGACCTATGCCAGGTGAAACTGGGGTAAGATGACTTCTTAAAAAATAATAATAATAAGGAAGACTAACTACAATTCCTTTTACTTACACTGTAAAAAAATTCTTAAACTTCATTAGCCTTTAAAGGAAAAAAAAGACTTTATAATACAAAAGAAAGACTACTCTTTAATATATACAGTATTTGTCCAAACCCCCAAGGGGATTAACAAAGCAAAAGGAAAGTTGGTAACAGCTTTGGTTTTTTTTTGTTTTGTTAACTGGCACTACCCAAAATGCAGATTTATTTAGCCCCAAATACTGGAAGACCCGCAACTCTGAAGTTCCTTAAGATTTCCTGAGCATAACAGTGCTTGCTCCTCAAGTTCTTATAATGCTCTCTGTATGGAAATTTCTGTACATTAATATGAGCTGCTTTTTTTTTTTCTTCCCCAACATGACCTATTTTCCAATGGGATGGAGGGGAGGAATCACAAATGCATACCTAAGCCACAAGAAGATTTAAATTGTCCCTATTTTGTCATATAATTTTAGTACTTTCTAGTTGAGATGAAAGATAAAAACTTGTGTGCATGATTAATTGTCATGATGAAAGAATGCTCCTCAGTTGCTTAAGAAACGGGAACAACAAAGGAATAAACTACTGCAGGCAGCACCAGGACTGGAATGACACTGCTCTGTGTACTCGGTTTCCATGGCAACTAGCAATGGGAAGATGAATGTTTCATAGTCACTCCGCTCTGCAGTACACGTCTATAAATCAAACTTGCATAAAGAGCACAAGATTTCTGCTGTGGGCTCTACTCAGAACCAGTTTATTTTCCTGTTACTGTATAATTATGGAAAAGAAGCACAAAACAATGAGGTCATTTTTAGTGGGGAACAAACTCAGAAATTACTAATACACCTGTGGCATAGGATGCCATTCATCTTGCGTGCCACACCAGGAAGGTGAGGCAGTCGCTGAATGAAACCCTGCCCACCTCAACAGGGTCCAGATGCCGGCACCCATCTGCTCAGGCTGACGACACAGCTCTCTCTGGGGGAGTATCCCTCCCCTTGGCTCTGGTCTGCAGTAGATGTGGGAGCATCTTTCTTCACTACATAGATGCAGCCAAAGCTGTTCTAATAATTGGGCAGAAATGATGCTTCGTGTTCAATATGAAAGTTTACTGAGGCTGCACCAGCGTACACTTGTTTTTATTTGCACTGAAAATGGCTCATCAGGTAGAAGCTGGGCTGGAAAAGCAACGCATTGCATTGAGAGTGTTGAGCTTTGAGCTCTGAGACCTGAGCTTTGAGCCAGGGCTGTGCCTCCGTGGGTGAGCCTTTATGCTCGTCCTCTCGCCATTCTCTTAGCTGGACTAGGGGAGCTGGTGAACATGCTGTTGTGTCTACCCCTGGGATTCTGTAATCCCTCCATCTCCGAGAATCTCCCAATCACATCTAACCAATGATGTGAGCAGTGCCATTGGGGAAAAAAAAAAAAAAAAAACCCTTGCGCGGGTATACTTTTAAATTCTAGGTTGGCTACAGCACCTAATTAGTAGTGTTTTACGATTCTACCATCATGTTGAAACCTTCTTTCGACTTGTTTCAACCTTCCAAGGAGGAGAGAGGTTGTGAAAAAGGTTCGTAAAGCTATCAGAGCTAGAAAGACTTGGAGAAAATTACACAGACAATCCGATAACGGAATGTTATGATCTTATAAAGAATACTTAAATTTAAATGACGTCCCTGTTACACAGATGCAGGCTGCCTGTCAATCACAGCCAGGCACGAACTCTCTGGCTTCTCAAGACCTGCTGGAGGAGCTCCCGCACCTCGTCTTTGGAACAAAAGGCTCAGCAAAGGTTCACAGAACAAATAAAGGGATAGAGAAACAAACCCTGAATAGTATCTTGACTGCACCTTTCAGTGATCTTGCATTTCCTGCCTCAGTCTTACGTGTAGGTAGAATGGGGTCAACACGGGACCCCCGAAAGCCCCGATGGAATCAGTCACTCGTGGTAGCCTTGGGGGCCTGGTTCCAAGATACAACCTGTCACATGGAAACCAACACCCACGGACACGCGAACTGCTGAGTTACCCTCTGAGTCATGGTACCACTAATCTGTGGATTCCACCATCTGATATCAATAGTTAAATGCATGAATGTGGGGCCCGTGGAAAGAGGGCCAACGACATTCATCAGAAAGAATATGCATCTAAGTGCACCTTCACAGGTCAAGCCTGGGTTGTTCCAGGATCCGCTGTGTTTGAGTCAATAAAAGTCTTTTAGGACTTTACCACCCAGATACCTTCTCACCTATGGAGTGAGAGACCCCATCAGATGCACAGGAGATCCCCTCCTAAGGCTCTAAGTCCAGGGGAAGGGGAAAGTGAAGGTTCAAGAACAGCAAGCTTTGCCTCAAATGAGAGCAGCAGGAAAACAAGAGTTAACGAGCACTGGCTATCTGGTTTCATGCCCACACCAATGCTAGGGAAAACATGTGATTAACCACGTTTTACAAGTTGGGAAAAGTGGGCTATAAAGAATTATATAAGTGATTAAGGGACAGTGATGTAATATGCGGGGAAATTCAAAACCTGCTATCCCCACATCCCGGGCCTCTGAAGCTCTTTAACTGCATCTCAGGACACATCCAAGCCACAGCCCATCCATTGCTCTACTGAATGGCTTCAGTGCTATAAAAAAAAAAAAAAAAAAAAAAAAAAAAAAAGCAAAGGCTTAAAAAGAGTTTAATAAACTCAACCTACTTCCCCACAAAGGACACTGACACTAAAAACCAGTAGCCCTAGCACAAATCAGTATTTCTGAAGTCTAAATGCAGCACTGAAATAGAATCAGGAATTTATCATCACCTGTACCAACATTTATCATCACCTGTCCCTCCATTCCCCAGACAGCAGGCTGAAGCCTCCTCCAGAATGTGCCAGATGTTATACAACCATAGTTTCCAGTACGTGAATACTAGAGGAGCCAACATTATCTTTATAGAAGTGAACTGGAAATATATTCTGTTGTCCATCAGAGAGGTTTGATTTGGTTCCTAACCCGAGAAGATGCAATGAGATGGACACGTGTTTTTCAAAAACTAATAAAATAATAAAAAAGGGTTCAAGTTAATCTCCTTTTCTTCTAATTAGTTTCTTAGCAGAGATTTTAGCACCACCCACTGGTTAAAGAGCTCCACTACAAATTTGCTCGACTCACTCTGCTTTGTTCATTAAGGGAGGATCATACATGTATTTCACATTTAATTTACAATAAAGTAATTTATTTCAGTCACTAAATAAAATTAGAAATTCCTTCCCTTGTCAGTCAAGTAACTAATAATCCACTTTGGCTTTGTCACGTAAGAAGAGAGTATACTTTGGTTAGTGAAAGTCATTAGAGAAAACTAAATCTACCCACTAAAAGCTAATTTGATTTGTTCGACCATAAGCTTACACTCGAAAGGCACAGACTAAGACCTAAAATGAAAATTAGAAACAGAGAGCGAGAAAATTGAATGGTATTGAACACGCTGCTAGCTTATACTGTTTATGTCAGACATTCATTTAATTGGAAATAAAAATGTTTGAGGAGGTAATCTCACCTTTTAAGATTTTTGAGCTTTTCCACCAAGGTGAACACTGCCACCTGACATGCAAATATATTCTGACATTTCGCCTTCCTTCCTGTTTAATGGAACCATGGGTGGATACTATATACAGATAGCACCACTGATCTCTGCTCAATGAATCAACAGCAAAAAGAAATATCCCTGGGGAACCAGATCCACTTTTTCCCTCAAAAAAAAAAAACCCATCTGTGGATACAAGTTGTCTATGACACTTGTCGTGACAAATCTGTAACCTGCAGGATGAATGGCACCAACACTCTGACAAATTCTGCCATGACAGAATTTGTCTCTATCAGACAAAGTATATGAGAGAAAGAAAAAGAAGGCGGTTCCTCCATCAGCTGAAACTGATGGCAGCATTCTCTTAAAAGCTTTCTGGTAGAGCCTAAAACTACTGTAATAATTTTTATGATGATAGCACTTTCAATCGCTATACAAATGTGTAGTCAAGTTCATAATTTTTAGAGCCTCCAAGTCTCAATCTGCCATTAAGAGCCCAGGGAAGAAGACAATTAAGATAGAATTTAGGGCCAGCAGCTGCTGTCCCCCGATTTATCACAGAGTTTGGCCACGCAAGCAGTGATCAACTTCATTCTCTTCTTTCTCATGTAGTCATTCATTCCCTTGCTCACACGTTCATGGAACACTCTCTCCAGCAAGCACAAGCGCATTTAAATGGCTGCCAAAAGGGAGCAGGGACAAGATGCTCCTATTGTCCAGGGGAAGTCCTGTCTTCCCCTTCTCAGAACAGAGTCATGATGTGGTGCCTCTAAGGCAGAGGTTTCTAGCTGAAACCACCACAGCTCACAAGGACCTGTAGCCAGAAGACTCTGGTGAAGAAAATCACCTTATGATGCATTTACTTTTGTTTCTAAATAGATTCTGTAACATGATTCTTGAATGATACTTATTTTTCAGTGTATGTGCACATTTTAACTTTAAACTTAGTCTACCATTATTAAGCAGCGATATCCTGAAATCAAAAGAAAATAAAAACACTTGGTCATTCCAGCAACGTGACAGTCCTCAGATTAAAAAAATATTATCATGGGTCAGTTTTCTACGACTTTTCTTCTTTAAGCAGAAGATGAAATAGCAAAGTCGAATGCAGTTTGAAATTAGTAATAAAGCAGCTCATCTTACTTGGTAGAAGGGGCGTGACAATAGCTGTTGTGCAGGGTGATTGCCTGGCTTTGGTGAGGTCACACAAGCACGTGTTCATTGAATGGGAACAGCTGTTGCTGGTTCTGCATGGTCGAGAGCCAAGACAACTGGGGGGTGGGGGGGACAGCCTCAAGGACAGGGTCCCCAGGCAGAGTGCTGAATGCCATACAGAAATGAGACCTGGGAAAAAGGACAGAGTGTTATCAGGAGAGGACTAAGGCAGGGGGGGAGCAGTTTTCTAGACTGGGAGAATCTGAGTCTCTCCCTCATCAGTTTGCAGAGAGAAAGATTCTTGTGAGCATCTCCCAGGACCATTCACTTTACTTGGAAGTCATAAACAGGAGAAGAAATGGCCAGTGGAGAAAAGTCTTAGATCAAAGGGGAGAGGGAATGAGATCAGAACAAAGGAGAGGAACAAGGGGGAAAAAGAGAGACTGCTGATTAGACATAGAATTGAAGGGAAATGAAGAAGGAGATGATAAGGAAGCAAAACCACGCAGAGGCTGTGACCTTGGCCTTGAAGCAGAAGGTCAGGCAACCTGCAAGCACAGCAGTGGGTGTCAGGCCTAGAAGAATTCTGAGACTGAGCAGAGGAATGCGGGCCACAGCACAAGAGGAAACAGCAATGGCAGACAGCAAAGGTCAATGGCTAGCCATGACCAAAACAGGGACTAGTTCAAGTTCTCCTAGGTGGCAAGATGGGTAGTCCATGGCTTACATGGCAGGCATACCAACCTGGAATTACACAAGACCAGGGTCAGAGAGCTGGGCACACACACGGCATGGCTTCAGGAAGCAGCCCACATACTTTGGTGGAGTAAAGTGTCCTTTCTGCCTGGACTGGGAGCCAGGGCTGACCCTGGGACAGGTGGTCTATGGATCTGGGCAGGTGGCGGTAGCTGTCAGTCACCGAACCAGGCAGGCACATCTAGAAGTCAGAGATCTTGCCGGCAGGAGAGATGAGAGTGGGAGAGGGGAGAGAAATTGATGGGCTATAGGATGTGCATTTGGGGACTGGTCAGAATAAGGTAAGTGGTAACATGACCCCTGGTCTCAGCTTGGCAAAGCGCAGAGCCTCGTTAAGCATCCAGACCTTGTAGCAAAGGGCTGCCAGCCAACCAGAACCCAGTGAAAGGCAAGAAGGAGGATAAGGTGCTTCAAGGTTCTTGGGACTTACTGGCAGCTAACAAGAATTGAAACGGGGGGGGGGTCAGAGGACAACCAGGGATGGACGGTGACAGGGTTCAGAACGAGAGTCCAACAGCTATGTCTAGCCACCAGGAACTGGCTCTGAGGTTGCGAAAGTCAAAGTTTCATGGGTGGTGGGGGAGGTGCATGATCTGCAGACATGGAAGGACAGTCAGAGAGGGAAGAGAGCACCTTCGAGATGCCACATCATCTCGCAGTTAAAGGCAGTGTGAACGCAGTTAAAGAGGTGTGTTTAACTAGGACTTCAGCCTGACTTTCCTCAGCAGCGGGCTGCCGGCCAGGAAGACAAGCAGGTCATGTGAGCAAACTGGAAATGATGAAAGCAACGCTAACCTCACAGCAAGTGACTCAGAGGGTCGGTCTCCCAAACGAAGCACCCAGTCTTATAAAGAGCCAGTCGTGACCCGAGCTTGGCAGCCTCGCCCCAGCTAGAATTAGAATTAGAATTACACGGGTTATCAACGTTCACACTCACACACATTTGCGTTTATGAACAGTCTGTGTCCCATGGGCCTCACCGCTGGGCTGGGACTCCAGAGGAGCTGCAGAGGACAGGCTTTGGCCCAAGCCCCAAGCGTCTGGCTGCTACCCCTTGTGCGCTAAAACACTCCTTCCACTTCCTCTGCACATTTCTGCAAATGGTCCTTCAGTCTCTACTGTATGTGATCAAATCCCAACCAGATCAATCCAGGGGAACAATCCCAACCAGACCAGTCCAGGGGAACAAGCAAAGTCATGTAACCATGCAGCTGGTTGATCAATAACTTTTCTGGACAGAGCAAATCTACGGCCTCGCTGCGGCCTGTGTGCAGGTCAGGCATCCCGAGCTATGGATTCCCTGCCCTCCGGATGTTTCGTACTTTAGAGGGAAATGAGGGAGTTGAACAAGCTCCAAAGTGGGCCCTCCGGGACGCAAATCTCGATTCCCGTCTTCACTAGCCACTAGCTGTGAGCACATCCTTTCATCTCTCGGTGGCTTTTCCTCATCTAGTAAAACAGGGCCAGAGTCGATGGGGACCCTGTGAAGATTCCTTCAGCCTCGTGTCTGGCACGCAGGAAATGCTCTGCACGTGTCAGCTGCCATCGTCGTGTGGAGAGCACTGTGAGAGCGCTCAGAAAGGAGACATCAGGGTGGCGGTGATCAGGAGCACAGAAGAGAGAGCCCTGCTAAGCACTCAGGAATAAAGACCATGTAGATAAGAGGATAAGGAAGCTGGAGGAAGAGGAGAGAGGACTGCAAACCCCGCGTGAGCAAAGGGCCAGGAGAGAAGTGAGATCATACCAGCACAGACATTAGAATGCAGATAGGGGGGAATTATTTTTGATTTAAGAAAGGCTGGGAGATGTGCTAAAAAGACGCATTAGGTCTGTGTGTGCGGAGGGGCCTTGTATGCTGAACTAGAGCATCTGGATATTATAAAGTAAGTGGTGGAAAACTAGTAGTCAGGAAATTACACTGAAAAGCAATGCTGGTTTATTCTTATTATCTGAAATTTAGCCAGAAGAGTAAACCAGTGACTTTCAAACTTCAGTGTGCATATGGATCACTGCAGGCTCCATAAGGAGAATCAAATGATTCAGACATTTGGATGCCTGAGATTGGGCATTACTAAAATGCCCCATGCTGATGCAGATGCTGCAGGTCTTTGGAGCACTCTGAATAACAAGGATGTATCTATGAAGATAGCTTCCTGGAGGGGAATCACTGGGTAGGAAGTTGGTAGACAAGATGGCCATACATGAGGTAGCAAAATTAGAGGTCAGCATACCACAAATTAAAAACATATTAGAATACGTTGATCCTGATTTTAGGCTATTTACAAGGAGAAACATAATTCTTAATTCTGAGTCCATTTTTTTTCACGACATCTTAAATATAACTTTTCCTTATTTTATAAAGATAACACAATAACACAAGGTGTTATCAAAAATTTCACCTAAAAGTTAGCTATTGACTACAAAAGAGAAACATCATTAAATTGATTCCTTTTTCTATAAAGGAAAATGGCGTGAATACATTCATGATGTGGGACTATGAATAACTTCAAGGATGGCTGAATGGGTTAGCAACATTTGGTCATAAGAAAGAAACCACGGCAGCAGTTTCTTATGTGACAGTTTGATAAAAAGAAAAATAGCCGTCATGCTATTACAGCAAGAACAGTGTATTCAACCATATATGCAGATGAGGAATTGGCTACGTTGGCCATGACACTTGTTACAGTGACATCTTGAAAACTAAAACCAGGGCTGGAGAGCTGTCAGACCCAGTAATTTCCTCTTGAGAGCGGTCTTTGTCACACTGACAGACCACATCTGTATTCAGGCTGTGGTGGATTCTGAATAATATCTGTGATACACAGAGAAAATAAAGGAGACTGCCATGTCACTCTCCATGACAGATAACCCTGCCAGTGAGTTTCAGGGCTAGAAGAAGTCTGCCAGACCATATAACACAACACCTTCATTTCTGAGAGAAAGTGTAGCAGGGCCAGAGAGATCTGGTGATTTGTGGAAAGTCAGCAAAGTGGTAGAGCTGGGACTAGAACTCAAGTCTTCTGATCCCCAGCCCCGGCACCTGATTGCCCTACACAACCTTAATTGGCAACCAGAGTGGCTTTCAGGGAATGAACCTAAACATACAAAATAAAGAGCCTGTTTGTTACATAAGTCATCCATTTACATAAGATGTAGTCATCTGTTCCACACACACAAAACTGTGCTGAGCTGTGGGGAATGTGGTGATGAATACCCTAAGTAGGGCTACAAGTAATGACGCATCAGCATAAAGAGTAAAGGGTTTATGACGGGTGAGGTATTTAAGGGGGAAGGTGGAGACAACTTCCTTTTGGAGGGTGAGAGGTGATGGGTAGGGTGGAGAGTAAGGCCAGCTTTCAAGGTAAGAAATATCCTAACAGCTGGGCTTTGAAGGATGAACAGAATTTGTATCTGAGTGGGTTTAATACAAAAGAGGAGAACAAATTTGAATAGCCTGAATGTGAAGGAGATGAACTATCTCTTCCAATTAAATCATATATCCTTAATATCAGAAACAAAGTTAGCATGACTGAAGACATTAAAATAATACATTCCACTTGAAAACCTATCGAATGAAGTCATCAGTCTTCTCTACAGTCATTCTAGTCTAATTTGTCTGAGCTTCAATCCTCTGTCACCACGTCTAGCATTTATACTGGTAAAAGGCTATCCTCAAATGCAAGGAAATAATTTCTGTCCCTGGAGAAAAATCAACTAAGAACTCAGAAAAAGTGACATTTTCTTAAAATGACTAGAATACAATTATTTCTAGATTCATACTTTTTCTTTTTCTCTTTTTGAGGTTACATTGATTGACAACAATGTCAACGATTTAGAGGTATAGGATCACACATTTCAGGTACATGTTACCATACCACATCCACCACCAAGGCATAGAAAGTCCTCTACCATAGTCTATTGTCCCACCCCCTACTCTGCTCTCCACCCTTCCTCTCTGGATGCCTCCATTCAACAATCAGATTTGTTATTGGTTTAGTTTTATCAGACCTTTATTCGGTTTCTCTATATTCCACAGAGAAGTGACAACATCTGGTATGTGTCTTTCTCTTTCTTACTTATTTTGCTTTGCATCATCCCCTTCAGTTCTATCCATGTTATTGAAAAAGTGTTTAGCTTTTTTACAGCTGAGTAGTATTCCACTGGGTACACATACCACTGCTTCCTGATCCACTCACCTATCTTCAAGTACTTAGGCTGTTTTCATGTGTGGCTATTGTAAATAGTGCTTCAGTGAACACAAGAGAGCAAACCAATATTTTTCATAGCCACATTTTTACAAGGCAGTTGTCGTCAATAAATTACATGTAAACAACACCAGAGAGTAGAAATACCGAGGCCAGCATGAAAAGTTTACATATACTTATACTCATCATTTAGTAACCACATGCAAAAGGATAATCAGAAAAGTGAATGTCTCAAAGTCTGAAACAAAAATGAATGAAAAATAAAGTATTATCATAACAGAGAAGATAGAAATATTTACAGAATAAAAATTGGAAACTGAAGAAATCTTCCTCGGGCATGACATCTATGGTCCAAGTAGACCTGGGGAAGTTATTCATCTGTGATGACAGAGAATGAGATATGTTCTCTAGTCCTTTTAATATACTTTTCTATACAGAAACACATTGATACTGACAGGTCAGTCATCATATTCACCCTTGCAGGAGTCCACAGTCTCAGTAAGGTCAGATAACATTTAAGAGAAACCTGATGCACAAAGTAAAGAGGTGGGAAACTTTCCTTGCTAGAGATTATCCAGGACAATGATATGCCACAAGCAGGAAGGTAAATAACGCCATGAATAACACTTGCAAAGAGATGTGTATGAACTGAGAAAAACAAATGCTCTTAAATCACTTTCCTTTCAGACCCTGAAGCTCTGGAGAACTCTTCCATTCAGCATCACAGAAAAGCCTGTTTGTTCATTTTACTTAAATGCCTGTGATGGCTGTGATGTAAGGCTTACTATAGGCTAACTGGAGTTGATCAGGCTTCTTCCTCCACTGACTCGCATGGTCAGCACCTGGGGTACTGCCTCTCCCCCCGTGATTGTGAGGTCCAGTGGATGTGCGTATGTGTAAGTGTGCACACCTGGGCCTAAGAGAGCAGGGGTAAAGGAGTACGAGTATGAGAGAGAGAGAATGCCAGATAGAGCCCAGAGAAAGAGTGTTAAGATTCCTGGGGAGCTGAGGGACACGCCTGCCTCTCAGTACCCCCAAACCCTGGCCCTGCCCAACGTGGTGTGTGGGTAACTGCTAAAAGCAATCAAGAACCTACACTAACTGGTGAGCCTGATGCCTGTGCACTACATCTGGCATCCTGACCAGGCTGGGACAACTGGTGGTGAGGACAGAAGGGCTCAACAAAGAATGCAAGGCGACACCTGGCCCAGAGAGCAGGGTTGTCCATTGCAGACACTTATGGACACACACTCTTCCTGTCAAGATCCATCGCTCCCTTTCGGAACTGCCTTCCCAAGTGTCTCCCCCGCACTGACACTCACACAGGAAGACACTTCCATAAACAAGTCACCAGACTTTCTTTTGTCAACCACTGTTTGCCATCCAAAAAGGAGAGTGGCTGTTCTAGGATTCTTTCTCTCTTTCACTTTGCATTTCTTTTTTATTTTATTTTAGTTATTTTCTTGCACCATTTTTAATTTTGGTCAGTGTCTGATTTCTCCCCTCAGGTGGAGTCCCCATAGTTCCCCCACCACCATATATAGACCCCTGTGACCCCTCGCCACGGTCCCTTCTGCTCTTCCGTCCCTGTTCTGACCCCTCTCCCGACCCCTCCCCCGCTGTACGCCTCAGATCCATGCCCTAGGTTTTTTTCACCTTCTCCCACATGCCATAGGAATACCAAAAGTATTCAGGGAGGCAGTTCTCGCCTTTTAAGAGGGCGAGCCTGTGTCTATGCAGGCATCTCTCCTTTTTTGTCCTTTCCTCAGTATGCTTGCTATGTGCCGCTCAATTAAAACTAAAGAAGGATTCAGGTCCAACTTCGAATGTCTCCAGTCAAGACAGCAGAACATTTGGGCTTTGGCATTTCCACCCGACACTGGTATCTGCAACCCGCCTGTGCGCTCAGGTGTGGCGAGGGGGCTCCTGCGCATGCGTGTTTTCACTGCCTGGCTGGGAAGTAGCGGCTCCCAGCGCTTTTCGCCAATTGACAGGTGGTGGGAAACTGTGAATCTCAGTGCTTACAATGAGACGGAGAGGGCTCCTAGGCATGGAGAAGTAAACATGCCCAGGCAGGGCAGACGCCAGCCAGAAATACGGCGGGGTGCTGATGGCAGCAGCGTCAAGGAGGAACGTTAGTCAGCACCTGATGGCAGCTTGGGCTACATCGGAACTGAAAACGTGCCCCAAGTCAAGCAGCGAAAGGCCATCGGAGATTAATTCATAAGAATCGCAGGCAGGAAGAAAGAAATGAAAGGCAGAGCCACGGTGGTTATAAAGCTCCTGACTGCATTTTAAAAGACTTTGTCATTGCGTAAAAGAAACATATTTTAAACCACACACACACACACCCCACCCTACCCCCCACCCCCCATAAGTGAGAAGTTTATCATCACTGGGTCTTTGGAGCAAGTGACAATGGACGAACAAGTATTTTTTCAGTAACTACAACACATGAGGTGATCGCTGGGTAGAAGTTAGAGATATGTTCATGTATTCAAAGAGCTTGTACAGCTTATGGGGGCTAGCCTAAACACTGCTGGGGAGTAAATAAGTTAACCAGGCTTTCTACACCACTAGTTTCCGTGGCAAAGACCTGCAGCCAGTTCAGGGGGTGCTTGGGAGTGTGGGCCAGGGGCATGTGCACCCGTAATTGTGACCCCCCCGAGGCCAAAAAGCCTGGGTGTGCATGTGTCAATGTGTACCCCTGAGGTTAGAAGCTAGGATCAAATGTGCAGTAGCACTACCATGATAACAACGAGTAGTACAAATACAGAGGAGGTGAGAGAGAGAGAATGCTACAGAGTGCAGAGAAAGCAGCTGAAGCTTTACTGGGGGGCTGGGAAGGTGGCTTGCTTCCTGGTCCCCCTGCCCGACCCTGCCTGCCTTGCCTGCCTGCTTACCATACAGATGGCCCAGTCCCCCTGCCTCGTATGCCTGTGTACCTGGTGCTCTGTAAGCATGGAAGTTCGTAAAATACACCAAGGCCTCCAGCACACTCTTTATTCGTCGGCCTGAACCCATAGTGAACCTGCCGTGTGTGTGTGTGTGTGTGTGTGTGTTTGCCCTGCACTGTATCTGTTTATTAACTGATTAAAACACACCACCCTAGGCACTATCAAAGTGTTGCAGAAGAAGACAAACTGTAAGATGGAAAGAAAAAGGCTTTCCAGAGCAGAACCTTAAAAGTCAGGACTAATCTGAACAGGTAGGTGAGGCAGGAAAGACACTGGCAGAGAGGAAAATTAGGTAGGAAGATGCAGTCCTCGTTCCAGCAACAAGCACCAGGCCAAGAGAAACACAGGCTTCAGGAAGCAGGGGAGATGAGGTTGGAAAGAAGACCAGATACTGCAGAGCCAGGCTAACCAGTCTGACGTTAGCATCACTGAAGATGCTGAATGCTTAGAGAGGAAAACAAAAAAAAAGAGCAAGCGCCACCAAGTCTTCCACAAGTTCTAATCTTCAGATGAGTCCTAGTAAGCAAGAAAAGAGATGTTTTTGAAGTTGGTTTAGAGAGGGATTGGGTTCAGAGCAGGGTCCTTGATGGCCTCTGAGGAAAGTTTCACCAGAGCTCACCCCCTTTCAGTGGCACACGGCGAGTTTTCCCAAGAGACAGAGACACTTAGGTACAGACGAAAAGGCAGGTTGATTATAAAAAGGGAGACGAGTAAAGGACATTTGCAGATACAAGCAGGCGGAAAAGGCTGCCCAGAAAGAGACGGGTTTGTTAAAAGAGACACCTGCACAGGCCCAGGCGGGCAGTCTCAAGACGAGAGCAGCCTTTGCTGCTTGGCAGAGGGAGGAGGTTGGTGACATTTGTACTTCCATCGTCACAGGCTGGCAGTAGAGCTCTGGCCCCTCCAAGGCAGAAACGTCACTGATGGTCCTCTTTTCAAGAGGGACTAATTTTTTTTTTTAAGACTAGGTCTCGCTATATTGCTTAAGGTAGCCCCAAACCCGTGGACTCAAGCGATCCCCAGCCTCAGCCTCCCAGATAGCTGGGATTACAGGTGCCCGTACCATGCCTGACTGCTTTTTCAAGACCAGATCTCATTATGTTGCCCAGGGTAGTCTCAAACCCATGAACTCAAATGATCCCAGGCCTCTTGCCTCCCAGCGCTTGGACTACAGGCACATGCCACCATGCCCGGCAGGACTCATTTCTTTGTGGAGCTTTGTTCCAAGACTCCTAACATGTGACTTGTAAGGACCAGTGGTTCTCTGCAATGGCCCCCAGTCTCCACAGCCCCACCTCTGCACCTTCGGACAATTTCTGCAACATCTGATGCTTGCAACAGCAGTCGGCACCTAAGAGTTTTCATTTCTGTAGCTGGTTTATTGATTATGCGAATCTCCCCTAACCTCCAGCTTTTGCTCTTATGCTGCCTTCTTTCCAATTTTCTACTTTTAACCTCCATCACTTTCCGTTTTAACCTTTTAGTGCCTGTTTTGCAACCATTCCAATCTGGGTGTATTCATCATTGGTTGTAGCAGGTAAAGAAGAATGTTGGTGGTCTTGGCATCATCTTCTCATGATTTTTAATAGAGGGGGAAGCAGCCAGGAAAAAACAAAAAACAGCCACTTGAGTCGTTTCTGAATCTACCCTAAGTTTCTTCTCCCCTTTTTATCCTCTCTGCCAAGGCACCGTTGTGCCCACACACACATGTGCACATCCATTGGGCCTGGGTGTGTACAATCATGGGGAAGGGACAATACCACAGGTGCTGGTCATAGAGACTAATGGCGAAGCGCATGAAAAACCCTGTATCTCATCCACCTCACCATATGTCCACCACCACAATGGACATGACTCTAGAACACCTGCCATTTATTGTGAGTGATGGGGAAAAGGTCTTCAGGAAAAAGGATTTCATAAGAACTCCAGAATAATGATGACACATCATCTTTGATACAGTCACTGTCATTTACACAAATCCACCTATTGTGACAATCAACTCTAAGAGGAAGAAAACTTGTAAACAGCAGGTACCCATAGCCATCTCAGAGTCTGAAATCCAAATATTAAACATTCTCTTTAGAATCAAGGTTAAGTTAATACCAAGTTTTGGCTTGGTTTTTTACCGCAAGATAGCACCTCTTGGTTTAAGAAAGTAACCTGTTGCTCGGTTAAAAACTTGCTTGTCTTAATTATATGAAAAAATATAGTTATCAATCACAGACAAAAAATAAAACTCAACAGAAGTTGTTTTCTCAATTAACGCAAACACCTCTGTAAAACAGGAGTAGAATGCAGACCTCAGAGACTTAGAGGAGATACTGTAAAACAGCAAGATACAGCAAAATAACAAAAGGAAGCAAGATACCAGCACAGAAGGTTCCAGGAAGAAACAAAAACCTATCAGGAAAAAAAGTTATGTTGGACACAGCACAAAGGATATTACTAAAAACAGATTAAGAGACAAGGTCAAGAACACAAACAATGAACAAGAAATGACCAAAAACATTCAAGGGACTTGTAGTAGCAGCAGAATTGATAATCTCAAAGAAAGGACTCCAAAATGTTAATGTTCAATCCATTATATACTTTTCTCTGAGGATAGTGACACAGATAAACAGTTTTGAATAAGGAGGACAACCAGGAATATGCTTCTGATAGGATAAATTTCAACTAAGCAGAAACTAGGACATAAGTCCTGGAGGTGAGCTTTTTTTTTTTTTTTTTTTTGAGACTAGGCCTCGCTATGTTGCCTGGGGTAGTCCCGCTCCCACGGACTCAAGTGATCCCCAGGCTCAGCCTCCCAGGTAGCGGGATTACAGGCACTACCACCACGCACGGCTGCTTTTTCAGGACTAAGTCTCGCTATGTTGCCCAGAGTAGTCTCGAACCTGTAAATTCAAGCGATCTCAGGCCTCTACCCTCCCAGTGCTTGGACTACAGGTGCACGCCACCACACCTGACTCTAGAGGTGAGCTTTGCGTGAACTCTAAGAAGCAAAACTAAAACACAAGAGATTATGATCACAGACTAGAAAGTGAGTGTTAATGAAGCCTGACAGTGTATTGTAAAAACAACATGCTTTTACTCATGATAAAACTGCTACAGTTAGGCAGCAGTTCACAGACTTGGAAAGACATCTCACTTTGTTCTCATAACGTCCTCAGAGCGAATGAACGATACCACCGTGTTTTTCCATCAAGTTATAAAGTGAAATAATCCTTCGGGGCCTCATGCCCTGATTCTGTTGTTCTGAGTTGTTTTGGTTGTTTAAGCTGTTTGGTTGGCTTTGTTGCTGGAGTTCCTTGGTTGGTATGGCTCGTAAAAATTGAAGAATAATACGGGTAAGTACTTCTGAAAGAGACTACACTTCCTCTTTAGGCATTTCTTTGGGGAGAATCTGGCAATGAATGAATGGAAGAATATGAAAATGCCTTTGGTCATTCAAACCACAGATGACTGGTCTAATCAGATTTCTTTCTGAAGAAAGAGAGAGGTCTTTTCATGGAGGACTTCAGAAACCAGCTTTCTTCTGGGTAGCTGTGGACCTGGGGAGTGAACTCCACTCGTGCTGGTTGACTAAGTCAAACACTAATCAAGCTTCTCAAAAAGTATCTAACCTCAGAAGTATCACCTCATTTTGCCCCACTCACAGCCTCAGCCGCTGACTTTCTCTCCCTCATTCCTGAAAAATGAATGAAACATTCACTGTTTCGTCACTGAAACAAAGTGTGGGCTTGGACATCCCTGTTGCTCTCTCCTACTTCAAATTACACTTAGAGGGAATCTCTTTCTTTCCTTTTTTGGTTTTAAAACTTCATTGAAATTACCTTGCATCATTTATTCCAGTTTAAGAATTGTGGCACTATAAATAACAGTACAAATGAGAGTTTAAACAGGGCATGTTTAATTAACTAAAATGCCTTGCTTGGCTGTATATTTCAGTGGTCTCCAAAGTGCTTTGATGATACAGTCCTAGGAAGTATATGTGGGCACAGGAAAATGTTTATTTATAGGTTATTTGCATATTTTGCTACTATACTAGTATATTATGTACATTATAAGACACTACACAGAAATTGCCACAAATTAAAAATACCATATTCTCCCTTATTAATGGCAAGTGAACTTCATCACTATATATGATTAGTAATTTTTAACAAGAACAACATGCCTTGATGTACTTTACTATTTCTGAATCTCTGTTTAAACCTTGGTGATGAGCACGTTAGAGTCTAGTTTGTTTCAAGCTATTTTGATGGCGGTCAGAGACAACTCACCAAAATGAGGGCAGGAAACCACCCCCTGGCACTGATGCCCCTGTTTTAATTCCATCCTCCATTCCATCCAAAGAGGAAAAGGCTTAGGGCTTTGGGGGTTTCATTTTGCTATCACCAACTGAAGTTCAGCTAGCAAATTCCCATCTCTCCTGATAGTACTTGCTTTTGAAACCTTATGAAAGCTACTGAATTTTTACAATTTAAAACCATATTATTCTAAGCCCACGGAAACATAGCAGTTTGTTTTTACCAGGTTCGGGCATTCCGTTTTCAACTTATTAAACCTACAGATGGGGAACACTTTAAGAGGGAGCTGGCGCCCATTCTGTTTTAAAACAGAGTCACATTTCCAAACACCTCCCTGTGGCATAGGGGTCTACTAAGAAGCAGTTACTATCTCACACGTGGTTCAAACTTTGCTTCTACCTCAAAGGGTTATATTTTAACTATATTTTTGAGGGGATACCTGCTAAGACCTCTTAACATACAAAGGCCAGTAGGTTTGGCCACCCTGTCTTTTTGTAAAAGGAAAATAGTGTAACAAACAGTCATGCGACAGGGACACAGTAACACCACTCGCTCACTGGAAAAGTGGATGAAAGATGCTAGTATATTCTGCTGGTGGGAGTGCAAACTGGTCCAGCCACTATGGAAAGCTGTGTGGAGGCCCCTCAAACTACTAAAAATGGAGCTACCATTTGATCCAGTAATCTCACTTCTGGGAATTCACCCAAAGGATACAAAAACACTCATTCAAAAGGACACCTGTACTCGGATATTTATTGCAGCATTATTCACAACAGCCAGGATTTGGAAACAATCCAAATGCTCCATAAAGGACGAATGGACCAGAAAGTTATGGTATATGTACACAATGGAATATTATTCATCAATCAAAAAGACAAATTTGATGCACTTGTGATAACATGGATGAACCTAGAAGGAGTCATGCTGGCGGAAATTCAGAAAAAGAAAAGAGAAATACTGGACAGACTCACTTATAGGTGGGATATAGGGAAAACAAACAAAAGGACAAGTAGAACTTAAAACTAACTGTGAGCAGAACTGAAGCAGTAAGCAAGGGAGGGGCAGAGGGGGTAAAATGGGGAAGAGATGGGCACAAGAGATTAAGATGATAGTTCATGGGTGCTGAAGTAGTGGGAGAACTTTGGGGTATAAAATGATGTAAAATGTGTGTGTGTGCACATGCATGCATGTGCACACAATCAATTTTAAAAAATAAAATATATATTTTTAAAAATCAAATAATTTTTTTAAAAAGATGCTACTATACTTTCAATGACTCACTGGCACAGCAACAGCCCCTAGCCTTTCCTCTGGCACTCAGCAGGCACCTGGCTCTACCTCTCTGCTCTTCCCAGTAGCCGGCTCGCTTGCCTGCATGTGGATGGGGCGGCAAATGTGTTAATGCCAGTTAGTGCTAGTGAGTTCATGACAGTGAGTGCAAATCTAACCTGTTCGATCATTTCTATTGAGCAGGGCTGGCTTCATGTCAGATTTTGCTTCTTTACTTTGATCCCAAAAGGGTGCACTGTCAGACATCCCCCGTTTACACCTCCCCCCTTCTTCTTCAGTCTAGAAACGCTATCAATGGGCACTTGACTGCCCTGAGCAAAGACTGTACTTTCCAGGCTAAGACCCCTTAGCCCCCACCCCAATACACACAGTCCTGGGACTAAGTTTTGGTCCTTGGGATGTCAGTAAAAACACAGGAAGCTTTCAAAGGAGGGGCAGGTCTTCTTTCTTCACTGAGGCAACCAGCCTGAAGCAAGAGGCGAAAGTCAGGTGTGAAAGCAGCTAGAACAAGAAGAAGGGCGAATCCGGCTCTCTTGTAGCTGTGCTACCATCAACGCAGTCCTGGACTGCCTGTGTTCCTGCATGGGGGAAGTGTCTTCCTCTTTCCCCCAGATTTGTTGCCATGGGCCTTTGGGCTCTTGCTGCTATGCCAAACTTGTTGGTACACCAGTGCCAGGCAACGAAGAGTTCCGCCAGTTTTTCACTCAGCGGTACCTGCACTATTCATAGTACCTTCCACCTGCAGTTTGTTCATAGGAGCTGCTCTTAAGTCACGTGCCATTTTGCCAGGATTACTTATAAAACCTATCCACTGCCTACCACCTTGAAATCTTCCTTATCAGGTCAACTTTGAAAGCAAATAAACACCGAGTCTACCTTGAAGCTATCCCCGCTCTTCAATCCAGACCAGGAAGCAGTGCGTGTCAGAAGGAATGCAGACCGTGGGAGAACACCAGCACCCATGTGAAACACAGGAAAATCTTCAGTTTTTATTTAGTCAATACATAAACAGATGAAGTTCTACCTCTTCCTGCTCCTCTCTCGCGCCTGGCATGCAGGCACAACACCTACTTCCAAGGCCACTGTCAAGGGTGTGGATGGATTATTAACAGCAAGCTATAAATATCTCACCTGGATCATGACATTATTTTGGGAGAGGAAAAGGTTCTTATGTGACAAATCATGACAAAACAGTGCTTTCATGAAAGTGAACATTGAGAAGAGCAAACGGAAACTCAAGAGATGAGTCTATGCAAAGATCTGGTGTCTTACCTGAATACATCTATAATACTCCTTTCCGGTAACCTGGGAGCCACCTGTTCAAACGCTTTTTTGAAATCCTCCAAAGTTAAATATCCTCGATCTATTGGGAAATGAAATAGAAGACAGCCATTTGCTTCTATAAACCCTACAAAGTACATTTCAGGCTATCAAATTTGCATGAAACTCTACTATGTTACGAGGGAAGGAGCAGCTGTGTACAGGTGGTTTTAACTTGGCGATCAGTGACTTCTTACTGAACTGGAGGGGATAATTGCACCGTCCTTCAGTGCCATTCTGGACAATCTTAAATGTTACTTCTGGCTTTCTCATTTGTCTGAGTTCTTAGGAAAGGAGAGATGATGTGCAATCATTGCAAATAGATTTGGAGTCTTTGTGTACTGCCACCCATCTATTCTTCAAAATCCACTTCTCCTTCCTTGCTTACAATAATACTATATTAATATTTGGAGAGAAACCATAATGGCAGCCAAGACACTATGTAAGGACTCTGGGAGCCATTTCATTATGCATGTGACCCATGGGTTAAAGGAGGACACCCCTCTCAGGCACCCTCCAGCCACACGTGCCCCCCAGCAGGGGACTCCGCCTCCCCACTTCAGTAGGTGACTACATTGTATAGATCCACATGGCCAGATCCTTCTGCTATTACAGCTCCATTACAACGTAGAAAGTTACATAAGTTTAAGTAGTATTTCATCCAGGATAAATGTCAAAAATTTAAGATCGTGAGAGACCAAAAAGTTGACACCAACAGCTAAGATAATAGCCAATGAAAACAGTAAAAGACTCTCCAAAGAGTACAGGCTATCCCATTTGTTGCCTGTATCTTCCTATTCACAGTTCCTCTATGGCATTATTTATATCAAAAGGCTTAAAAGACACTTACAGTGGCTGTCAAACGCTGTGAAGATGTGTCTCGTTTCATTCCAATGCAGCTGCAACTCCTTCTTCTTCCTTACAACGTTTAAGAAGTCCTCAAGTAACAAACCTGAAAATTGGTGGGGGGAGAAACGATTTGGCAAAAATGACTTTCTTCCTCAGTAAGAAAAACTAAAACATAAATGAAAATTGATAAATGTCATCATTGAATGTTTAAGCCCTAATTTGGGTGAACAGTATTTAATCCTAAAGATCTTTAAAGCTGAAAAGACATTCTGCTAAGTGCGAAGGAGACCAACACTAGTGGTCAATACTAAAAATGACACCCTGTGCTAGCTTCCACTGAGCTTTATCAGGGGGTAAATGAATGATGACTTCGAAAAAGTACAATCCTCTTCCATCTAACAAATCTAACAGACTGGCCCTGAATGACTTATTAAACAAGGTCTCATAATTTTTCTTTCCTTCTGCTTCTTTGATCTTTTTTATTCTAGCCCATGTCATATGGTGGGTTTTTTTTTTTTCCAACTGGGAGAGAAGGGCAAAGAAGTAGTTTCTCAAAAGTCAATACCAATTGCACATCACAGATAAAGGTGGAGAGAATATTCCATCAACAATAGAGCTGGCACCATCCCCAGTCTTGGGTGCACCCCATGACTGCTCCATAGCCTCAGGCTCTGCTTCCTGCGAGTCTCATAATAAAAGAGCTCAGCATGATCATATGAGATTGGAAACTGTGCTTACAATGTCTATTAAAATGAATTCTAATGTGATCTTTGTGGTAGGCTTAAAGTGCAGAGCCAAGAATTTTAACGTTTTAGTGAACTGGACCCTAAAGATATAAAAAGAACAGTTGATTTTTATAATTCAGGGTTTCCCTTTAAAAATGGCCGATCGCTGTTTTCAAAAACTGCCCCCATCACACAACCACCGCAGGCTAATTGTGAAGCACCTGCACCCTTACCCTTTGATATTTATCCTCTGGGTGAGATGTGGGCGCATCTTAAAGTAGTTCCAATGGTTTGGAAATAGTGTAGAAAATCATTTCCTTAATTTTCCATGCTTTTCCTTATATGTAGTTAAAGATTTGAAACTAAAAAAAAGCTGCTCTAGCTTCATGAGTTTAATGATTGATTTTTTTAAATTTTTATTTACTTACTTATTTTTTGAGACTAGGTCTCGCTAATTTTGCCCGTGGAACCACAGGCTCACGTTGCCCATGGTACCACAGACTAAAGCAATCCCCAGCCTCAACTTCCCAGGTAGCTAGGATGACAGGCGCGCGCCACCACGCCCAGCTATTTTTTGGGACTAGGTCTCGCTGTGTTGCCCCTGGTGACAACTGCAATCTCCAGACCCTGCCGTGACTCCATAAGCTGTCACAGGCACACGCCACCGTGCTCAGCCTTAATGAGTTTAGAGGATCTTTCTAACTCTTTAGGGCTGACTGTGTGCAAGGGACTGTGTTAAGCTCTGAAATGGGAGAGGAAAAGAACATACACGGTCCAGGTCCCCAGGAAGTGACTGTCCAGTGTGGGAGATAGTCACACACAGGCTCCACTGAAAACACACAGAGAACTACCAACTGTGGCCTGTGCAACCAGGGGATATCAGAAGCTTGGAAAAGCCACGAGAACTCTCCTACAAAGTAGGACTGACAAAGGTGAGAGCTTGCAGAGGAGGTAATGTGTGAGGTGAGAGCCCGACAATACTATAGCACAGGAAAAAGAGCATTCTGGGCAATGTGAACAGCATGTGCCAAAGTCATGGGGTAGCAAGTAGGAAAAATGGATAAAGGTCATGGAGGCTGGAATGTAGTATACAAGAGAGCTATACAAATAGGGCAAGTAAGGAGGGCAGGGGCCCACAGGAAGTAACTTGGTGTTCATTTAAGTTGCAACAGGAAGCTAAAAGGCTTAAACGGGGGAGTGACATGATTTGACTTATGTGTTTTAAAGATTTTTCTGGTTATTGTCTTGAAGAAAGACCAAGGGTGGCGGGGGAAGCAAATGTGTCCAAAGGGGACCTGTTATAGGAGCCTATTGGCAACAGACGTGGTTGGCGGGGAGCTGTTGGTGGGGTCAGAGAGGGGTATAAGATGCCCTGACATATTTCAGAGGAGAGGAAGGCATAGATGGGGAGGGTGAGAAGAAAGGAGTCATCAAGAATGGCCTGAGCTCTGGCTTGAGTATGAGGTGATCTGAGGAATCACAAGAACTGAGAAAGACCAGAAGTGGATGGGAGGGGAAGACGAGGGCAAGATAAAGAATGACAATTTGGACAAGCTAAGTGCTGTCTATACAAATCCTCCAGAAACAACCAAGAGCAAGTTAGGAAGGCAGTTGGATATACTCTAGACACAGTGTCTCACATGCACCCTGACCAGTGTGCTTGGTATTATATGGAATTGGATCAAATTGGCGTATGCGTCCCCTCGCCCCCATGGGGGTTAAGGGTATGCAGTCATACAGCTCCCTTCCCATTCCCCTTGTGCCCAAGAACATATTTAAAACTGCTGGCAAGGGTGAAATTGGTCTAGTCATGCCATGTTCCCAGAGGATTCAATCCATTACTTTACTTTCATGAATGCCCAAAGCTAATCAATTAAATAGCATCTAGAGGAGCTGGAATTCTTGAATAATGGCACAGCATGTCCTAGGAGGCCCTCACAGTCTTCCCCAGCCAAGTCTTCTGGCCTCCTATCCAGTTTCCTGATGCCCCAACAAGATCCTCGCACACCCCCTACCTTTGCATGTATTGGACACGCTGGCTGGGATGTGTTTATTCCTTTTTCTCCTAGTGAACTTGGACATCTCTCTCCATTACCTCCTTTTTGAAGGCTACCCTGTCACCCTCCATCTGAGTCTTGTTTCCGTGGGACTGGTCCTCTGTTCATAACACCAGTGTGGAATCTGCTGCTTCCTATGGTGATTATCTGGCCCCATGTCTGCCAGAGACATTCTGTGAGAAAGCACTGTGTAGTGTTCAAAATTTTATCCGCAGGGTTTGGCACTGATACATTGCGTGTATCAGGCATTCATTATATATTTCTTAAGTAAATAAAAGAAAGAATTAAGAAGACGCTCTTTCCAGTTTTCAGCAAAAAGCAAAGCATTAGCTAGTGACAGGGCAGGGAGGAGGGTGAAAAGTACAGCATTAAAATAGTGTTTAAACAATCTTCTAACTCTTGTAAACTCATCTCACAAAGTAGGTTACCGGCTAGTCACATAGCCAGCAAAACAAGCCAAATTTAAGAAGTCCCAATTTCTTAATACATACGATATAATAAAAAACAAATGAAATTCAGAGGGAAAGGAAATGCCTGCCTAATATTTGCTCTTACCATTGCATCTGATTTAGGGAAATGACAAGGAAAAAAAGCACAATTCCATGGTTCAAAGTGTGATTCACAAGGGAAAAAAATACATGAATGGTAATATCTTTTAAATTGCATATTCAGAAAACCCATTAGTATTTGAGTATAAAGTATCAGGTCTTTATTTCATAATCATGCAGAATAAAAAGCAAATGTAGCTTCAACTTTCTTAGGAGAAAATATAAGAGGGTTTCAAATGTACGCTTATTACCACTTACAAAGAGAAATAATCTAATAACACAAATAACTCTGTGTGTGTAATCAAGTTTTTGACACTGTTTTCCCACAGGATCATGTACCTTTCTTTAAACATGTTAAAAACCACTTTTCTTTCTTAGAGCAGCTTTAGGTTCACAACAAAATTGAAAGGAAGGTACAAACATTTCTATATACAGTTGGCCCTCTGACTCCAGAGAAAACAGGATGCAGCTAGACGATGATGCTGCATCTATACTGAACATGACCAGACTTCTAAAAAAAATCATTATTTCCTAAATAATGCAGCGTAACAATTTCCTGCACAGCATTTACACTGTATTGGATATTATAAATAACATAGAGAAGGTTGAAAGTATACAGAAGGATGTGTGTAGGTTGTATACAAACACTCCCACCATTTTACACAAAGCCCTTCAGTACTACAGATTGTAGTCTTGGAACCAGTCCCCCAATGCTACTGAAAGATAACTGTACTCCAATTTTTAAAGCCAATAATCTCCGGACCAACAAGTAATAGTAAACCTCGTGAACACACCCTTCCCCCACCACGCTCACATGCTCTAACATCTTACTCTCCCGTGGCAATACATTTCCAAACGCAAGTCCCTTTTCTAAAAAGGACAGTGACGTTTTTGTTCAACTTGGCTCTCATATTGTAGTCCTCCGATCACTTTCCAAAGTCACTGCATCACGATTTGCTATTCCTCCAGCACTGAAATGCAAACACATTAATCTACATTTTATGCATCTTGCTGCTCTTGCACGGGCCTAGAAATAGAGCTCCTTCTAGCTCCACCTGCTGTCACAACATTCAAACTTAAATTACCACTTCACGGAAGACTTTCAAGGATGCTCCTGCCATCAGTTTTCATACCCAATGGGAAGTGCATTAACTGTGCCCCCCCCTGCAGGGAAAGAATATGTTCCAAAAATTCTAATTTCCAATCTAATGCTGGCTCTCTCTGTATACCGTCTTACAGAGACCTCAAAAGCACTTCACTATAGTCACACATTAAAGGACCACAGCAGCATCAGGAAGCACCAGACTGTGTACTATTTGGTGTTATTACTCATATGTTTACATACGGTGTTCAGGAATTACATATGGTAGTTGGATCCTATCAGCAGTTTGTAGGGTTGTTTGTTTTGAGTGATGAAAAAGATTCTTCTTTATAAACCAGGAAAGCCCAATATGGAGAGAAGAAGGCAGAGCTGTTCATTTGGAAGAGAGGGGCTCCCCATGCTTCTCTTAGTCCAGCAGCACCCTGGAGTGCACCCATAGGACCCAGCACAGAGGGTTTCGCCTGAAAGCTCCATGACCTCTGTCTATCCATCATGGCTCTGCGAGTCTGCCCAATTTCTATTCGACTGGAGCTATTTCCTATGGTTTTGTAAACTACTCTTGGCAAAAAGCACTCTTTTCCTGTTCTGTAATGAATATATATATTTTACTTTCCAAACTACTTAATACATGTCATAGAGATCTGTCATAGGGAGAGACAGGCCAGGCATGTTATTTTTTATATATTTTTGTTTGTAAGCAGTTTTCTAAGAGGGTAATCATCTTTCACCACAGTGGTAGATCTATATTCAAAAGGTCTAACAAAATGATAGAAAATTTTTTCCTGGTATGTTTCATTATGTATATTTTTTTGTGGTTCACAGTTCTAAGCTTCAGGGTCAGTGCACACAGAGAAATCCTCTTGGAAATGAAACCGTCTAGAGGCTATCAGTGAGCTTGAATTAGAAATTGCAATAAACCCGGGAGAATGATAGAGAAAACAATAAAAATGCCAAGTTATTTAGACTGTATGTCTGGTCCTAGATTCAGGAGAAAGGAAGGGTTTGTGCTCACTGTGCCATAGATTAACACTCCCGGGCACTGAAAATGCCTAAATAGGAGGGTTTCAAGGATTAAGAAGCCTTTTTAAAAGCTAATGTGTGAACCTTCTCTAGTTTAAAATAAAATTTGAATAAAATTCAGATTATGATTTCCAGAGCCCTGGGGAAGCAAAGATCAAATGTGCTCCCATAAGAAGACCAGAAAGGTAAAAGGTGGAAAGGACAGATGACTTTGCTTGCAAAGATGGCCAAGCAAGCCAGTTCAGACAACTAACATTTTCTTCCAGTTTCTTGCAAAGGGTAGGGGAATAAAGAGAAAAGAATCTATCTTCATGGGAAAATTATGTTTTACTATATCACTGGGAGGAAAGTGAAAAGGAAGAGTAAAATCAGGTTACAGCAGAATAGAGAAATCTGAACCAATAAAAGCCAATTTCTATTAAACATACCCAGGAAGTGTGGTCTCTTTTTATTCTGTACATCTCCTGCTTATAAAACTTCAAAGCTTCCTTGGAGTGAACTGTGTGAAACCCTGATACCTAATCCTGGAATTTAAAGCTTCATTATCCCTTCCAGGCCAACTGGTCCAGACCAACTGTCCCCAGCTCTCAGCTTCGGCCAGGGCAGCTGACTTTGCTGAACACAGACTCCTAAGTCTGCACTCTATTTCTTGCTGGAGGTAAATACACACCAAGACAGGTGGATTGTGTTTCTGGTAGGACTCCTTAACAGCATGGCCATGTTGGGTATGCAAATCCGTGACTGGCGGACAAGGACAGGCGTTGTAAATGGAGGACCAGGAGGCGGGGAGAAGATTTCTACCATTGGGTGGGCATGCTTGTAGGAGGAGGCAGGTCTGCCAGAGAAACTCTGGCATGGCGTGGCAGGCAGCAAGAGCCTTCTAGAGCCCTAAGCTGGCCTCTCCACTGCTAGCAAAGGAGGGTTGAATGATGAAACCCTTTCTCTGTATCAACAACACACAATACATGACATCCAGCCTTTTATGGGATTTGACAGTACAGGGTAAAACTCACTTCATGCTGAGTGCTGCATCCATGCTAGGACTGGCAGAACACAGAGAGCATGGCAGACAAGCACACACTGGCACCTGCAATGTCTTCATTTATTCACTGTGTTTCTTCTTTGCTTCTCCGCTGCTTCAAACCCTACCCAGCATGCCACTTGCAGCTCTGGGCCTACAATGTATGCAGGAAGAGACAACCAGCCTGTTCTTAATTCTTAGCAGACTTCTCATCTATAATATTCCTGTGACTGAGAGAGGAGAGGAGCTGGACCAACTACCTGGGGAAGTCTGTCCCCAGCAAGGAACTTCTCCACGCCAGTGGCTGGGAGTTGGGCTTCCAAACCAAGATACCAGAACTACATGCATCACAACTAGCAGAACACATGACAGACACCAGAAAGGATCCTGGAGAACTGCACCATGTATTTGCCCTACAAGAGGTTCTGATGTTCTCAGCCTGACTACCTGCCTCAGTTTCTCCTGGAGATCCGAGCAGCCTGGTCTGTTGCTGTCCAGGAATGCAAGTTCACACCCAGGAAAAAAGGACATTGTTCCAGATAAAGGAAAGACCAGTGGGTCAAACATGGACCAACGACTTGCAACAGGAGGAGTTAGAGTCACCAGAGGGGGGAAGGGAAAAGGGGGAGTACAATATGGAAGGGTGGGCCATACCTAAGGGGAACAACTATACAACCATGACCAATATGGTATAAAAATTACAGAATAAAAATTTAAATTAAATAAAGTATTCGTGTGACATCTGGCCATAAACATCCTTTCCAACTCTACCCCATATTATAGAAATATTTTAGAAACTAAATTTAGGCCCATGTATATTTCTCTGAATTCTTTTGGATTCCTATAATGAAATTAATCCAGCCTCCTTTAATGAAGTAAGCTGAGAAGTAAATATCTGTGGGCAACATTGCAAAACCTCAACGTATACGTAATTCTCTGGTTACAGAACTGAACTAAGAGGTCAACTGAAATTGAAGTCAATCAAACAAAACCTTCCTCTACCAGCTACCATGTGGGCTTAGGTGCTCGACTTCTAGACTGGAGCCAAGCACAACAAAACATGTCCAACAACAAACGTTATTTATGGCAGAACCTAAGAGACTAGAAAATGAACAACTCCATTTGAATCTAGGAAGAATATCTTTAGTAGTCAACTGGCTGGTACAAACAAGTCAGATCACATAGTAATGGGGGGGGGGGGGCAGGGAGGAAGCCTACAAGTCAACTGGTCATTAACCTCATCATCCGCAAATTATTTTTCAATTGAACGGACACTGGACAGCATGGCTGAGTCAAACAGTCCATAATCACCAAGAAGATGAATCAATCTCTTCGATTTTTCCATAATTCAAAGCTGAAGGTTAAAAGTAAATTCCTGGAGAGCTTTTGATATTTTTTTTTTAAGTATGAATATAAAACATGTTCGTTGTTTTCAAAGGACAATAATACAAGGAAACAGAAAAGGCACAATGGGGCAGGGAGGTTGGGGGTGGGTGTTGAGCTTGAGCTAATCACCCAGTGAAAGTTCTGATTTTTTTCCTTAAGCCTATTTGATACCGATCTGAGATGGAAACACAGAGACAGCTGTGCTAGGATTCAGTGGGGCAATGCCCACCCTGATCTTATTCACAGCATGTGGCACAGAGGAAGCAACAGTCCCTTCCACCGTAGCTGGTACTCACAGGAAATGCTCTACCATCTCTGCCACAATGAAGTCAGACCACCGGAGACTGCACAAGGTCTTGGCCCTTCGTGGACTAATACCCAGTCATGTCTTGGCACCAAACCATTGTCCGACACTGACAAAAATTAAAGGAACAGACTTAGAAACTTGCTAGCATATTCACTGATTCACTAGTGTATTTACCAACTAGTTTGCAGACATCAACACCCACTCAACAGTCTCTCTTCCATGAGATGCTCTGGAAGGAATATTCAAGGAAATGATGTCTCTTCAGAGAAGGAGAGTTTCTGGAATGGACTCTGAGCATTGTACTCAGTGGCGAGGTGCTATTTGGCCCAGATAATAGGCAGCTCAGAACCCACTGTGACATCCATGTCAGAACCACACAGAACCTGCGTTAGGTGTACTGAGCCTCTCCCACTCCTGCCTTCAGCTCATTAAGTTCCCAGAAAATAGGTTCTGGTCTCAACCTCATCCCAGTGACTAGTGACCATGCTGCTACTGAAAACTAAAGGGAAGGTTTAGCAAGTGATGAGGAAGCAAGCTTCACATTCAGACCATGCTGTCTGCTACAGCCACTGGAAGCGTCATCCCAGACAAATGCCTTAACCTCTCTTACACTCTGGAGTTTTTTGACTTTCAAAATGGGGCTCATCCTAAGATCAATGAGTTGTAAATAGCGCTCAGCACCAAGTCAGCACATGGAAAGCATTCAGGAAGTCAGAGCTATAATTATCTATAGCAATAATAAGTATTGTCAGACATGTAAGAGTATTTTGTAAACAAGAAGCGATCCATCAAATGCCAAAAGTAAGATAAATCTTTACTCTTCTCTGGAGCCTGGTTTCTTCATTTTAATAAGGGAAATAGGTGACCGTTGTCTAGATCTCTTCTAGTTACAAACATCTTTCATACTCTGTACTGATGATATGAAACCACCATGGAGAACAAGAGTGGCAATGAAATCAAACTCTCTGAACAAGGCAGTGTGGCGTATATTAGAACCAGCCACAATAGCTGCAGGCTTAAGCAAGTGGTTTAATTGTTTTTTGCCCTATAACATCATTCCTGTTCCTAGAGCCTTAAATATAGGACTTGAATGTATCACCCCTAAAACAAACACAGTATTGTAAACCAACATTACCACAATAAACATAAACATGGGGAAAAACGAGTGTGAGCTGATGCTTGCTAGGTCTTTAGAAGATTGTTAATGTCTTTTTGCTATGCATTCTGGCTGTTCCCAAATTGTCCCATCATGATCTCCCTTCACTTTCCATTCTTATTTTAATGGCTTTGACTTCATATTTCACTCTCTGTTTTCACAAGGAGCCTCTACTGAAACGCTTCAAAAGCTGGTACAAGACATCCAGGTTTGGGAATTGTGGCCATTGAAAGTGAAACCTATAAATACATCACAGCTTTTTGACCCCTTTGTCTAGTTGGGGTCATTTATGTTGTTTCTATATCTTGGCTATTGTAAATGGAAACACAATGTAAGATTTCTCAGTCATCAAAAAAGAGAAGCTCAGGCCATTTGCAGCACCATGGATGGAGCTAGAAGGGAAGATGGTAGCCAAAATCAGTCAGTCAGAAGTAAAAAGATAAATACTGGACGGTCTCACTTCACACAGAATATAAAGAAACAAACAAAGGGTCAAGAAAAAGCTGACCATAAAACTGAGACATACAGCAAGGGAGGGGGAGAGAAGAGAGTTTAAGATAGGGGAGGGAGGAACAACAGGGAATATGGTGACAGATCACCAGTGATATGGTGGTGGGAGAACTACGAGGACTACAATGATACAAAAATAAATAAATGTTAGGAGTCGCACGTGGAATGAAGAAGAAAATGAGACAGAGGAGACTGGTAGGGATCTGTGAGACCAGCCGACAGAACGGGGATCCTGAGAAGCATGTCCAGGTTCAACTTTAATGAAGTTGTGAAGCCCCTTATATACCCCAGCAAGGAAATGTTACAATGATGTGATGAGGAAGGAGCAAAATATACATCACATGTGGCAGGGAGGATGCGGGGACAGGAGAATTGACCTGTGGGGGCAACAGTCATTAGTAATGGGTCATATGTCTCTTGGGACATTCCAACGAGGTTAGAAAGCTGGGTTACAGGCAAGAGACGTAACGTTACCCACCTTTTAGTGTGCCAGAGGGGGCTAGAGAGATAGGAGGTGTTTCTCTTATCTGAAGCTCCATCTCTCAACCTGCTTTCATATTCCACAAGTAACAGCAACAATAATAACGTAAAGAAGAAACTTCTTAAAAAAATAAAGTGAAGTATGTGCACCTTCAGGGCCCTGCCTTCCCAAGGGCCCAAAAGGTCAGGTCAACTCAGGATGGGGGTGAGAGCCTCACTGGGAAGCTGGGCAGCCACTGGGCCCCCACCCAGGGCTCTGTGGGTGGCATGCTGGTGTCCTAGCATGACCTTATCTGGGTGTCAGAAGAGCTACAGCTAGAAGAGAATTTCCAAATTACACCTTACCCAAAAAGCTTTGGAAAATTTGGTCACAACTCCCAGAAATCCAAGGTCAACATTTCAGACCTTCTTCAAGATCAAAACACTAAGGGATATTTGGGAAAACATTTAATCTGTGCTTAAACACTCTTCCTTCCAGAAGAATAACAAGGAAATGGCGAAAGGGCGAGAAGCATAAACTGATGGTCTGAAACTGGCTCTGAATTGAATAATTCTAATACAAGACGCTAATTCAGCAGCAATTAGAGCCTAGCAGTGATTTCTCACTAAAGTGGTTATTTTATTCTTTCTCTTGGCTATTTGTGGTCCTGAGTGAATACAAACTAAAGTAAATTTGAGTGTCAGTGTGTCCTGGTTACAAGTCTAGGACTGTAAGTATAGATATAGTAATGCTGGCAGAAAGTTAACTTTCTATTGCTATCAAGACAGGAAGAAAGGAAAAGACTAGAAACTTGTAGCCTAAGGAAAATCCTTTCAAAGTAGTTTTGGATCAAAGTGCTAAGTACCAACACTCTTGTCTCATTCCTCCAACCAATCCTCTCTCTGCTCGGTCCCCTGGTTTCTCAGATGATGGATTCACCTCATCGCCTTTTGAAATGTATTTAAAAATTTGCAGGGGAAAAAGGCGGCAGTGAAAGGAAGCAGACTAATGGTCTGTCTGGGAAGTGATATGAGAGTAGATTCATTTCTTTGCTAGGAAATGCAAGGAAAAGCATGCTGGAGCAGGTTGGGGCATACCATCAAAGCCAGAAAATCTGACTCTTGGGAATCTTACTCATGGGGAAACTTACCATTTTCAGTACCAAAAAAATTTCAGTTTTGAAGCCAAATTGAGAAAATGTTGCTTAATAAGGTAGTCCTCACTGCACAGAAGAGCAATGTGGTGTGTCAGAAACCACACAAACATGGGAACACAGAGAAATGCTCCTCCCCTCAACACTGAAAGTACCAATGTGCATCAGAACTCATATCAGAAGGAAACTCTGAGCCTGCAGCAGAGTAAGAAATATTTCTGCTTGGAGTCAAAATTCAAGAATTAGAGAACTCATGAGGGAGAGGAGAGGAAACTTAGCCAACTGTTTCATGACCCTATCTTCAGTCACAAGTCAATCCCCTTCCCATCAACAGAAAATGCATAGAGGAAGCCAACAGTGATATTCAGGGGCAGTCTCTAACAACAAATAGTCCTCACTTCCTATCAGAGCAGCAGAGCAAGAGAAACCCTTGGAATGTATGGTTGGACAAGCTTGGGCCAGAGTGTACTCTAAACGTGTGTACTCTAAACGTGCATCTGGTTTCCTGTCCCAAAGGGAAACCGCGTGGATAGAATACCAGAAGGGAAGCCTTCCCATGAGGTCACTTCTTACCAAATGTGAGGTCATAGAGATGCAGGGACACCTACAGATACTCCCCACCCCCATGTGGAGAGTTCTAGAGGAATTCAACCTCTCCTCCAAGGCCAAGAACTTGCGCTTGGAGTAGAGACAGGGGACAGTTTCTTTCCAGACTTCACACCTGTCTCTACATCAAAGGACGGGTTAAGGAGAGGAAACCTGTGTGATATCAAATCCTTCCTTGGGAACCAGAACACGTACACATGGCAGAAGACTCTGAGACTAGTGAATGTGTGAGAGGTTTCAGCTACTTCACACTCACCATATCAGAAAGCCACATAACAGATAAAGGCAGTATAAAGAAGAGTGAGGGAAGGATAATCAAACAGGATAGCCTACAGGGTATCAGAGGGTTCTGCGGGAGGGGTGCCCTGTGGAAAACCCTGCCAGATAACAGAAATCCTGTGGATCAGCATCCCTACACAGAAACGCAAAGAAACAAATTCAGGTCAGGCCTCCCCAAGATGTTACAACTAACTGAACACTAAAGAAGCAAGATGGGAATATTTTGAAGTAATTTTTCAATAAGAAATTAAAAGCCTAGAGAAATCCCATCAGGTAGGGGTCATGTTGATAACATGGTTTCCCAGCTAATGTTCTACAAGTCTCATTTCGTATGTGATACCAAAACTCACACATAAAACAACTCAGTAAGTAGTCTGGTCAATCTAATGGTAATAAATAAAGAGTTTTAAAAAGCAACAGTCAAACCAGACAGAAGGAAGTGAAATCCAGCACTCAGGGTCACAACGACCAAGTCTGTTACAACTTCAGCACTAAAATAATGAAGCATATCCTGAACTGTAAGTCATTAAAAAAGTAAATTCAGGAGTCCACACTAACAACAGATACATCAGGAAGACAAGGTCTCTTGATGACTGAATACAAAGTGCCAACAGAAGCAAACCCTGGGACTAGAAAATCATTATTTTACAACTATTCAATTCCAAAAGTGGGTCAGACAGGAACCATGCATGGACCCGAATGCAGAAGGAAATGCAGAGTATTTACATTACCTTAAATATATTTCCTCACAGGTTGCTCATTTAGTTGAAGGGGAGGAAAGAAAAAGAGAAACAACTTAATGGAGAAATGGGCCATCTTGACCAGCAACAAGACTTAGTGCCTATGAGAGACAGATGGACATTTCTTTGAGAGGGGGCCCCCAAGAAGGCCATTGCACCTCAAGATTATGCTGGCTGAGACTACACAACTTCAAGACAGAAAAATCCCCAGCAAACACAACACAAGGAATGGTCTTTAAAAAAAACCAAACAAGCTGGGCATAGTGGCATGCTCCTGTTATCCAAATGATGGGAGGTAAGAGGGTTAGGATCGCCTGTATTGGTGGCAATCCACCAATACAGGCAATCCACCTGGGGTGGTGAGACAACCCCAGGCAACACAGTGAGACATGGTCTTGAAAAAGCAGCCGGGCGCCGTAGCAGGCACCTGTAAGCCAAGATACCTGGAAGGCTGAGGCTGGGGATCTGATGAGTCCGCAGCACCCCAGGCAACTTGAGTCTGCGGTGGCCCAGGAGAACTACTCTCAAAAACCAAAAACAAAAACCAGTGAGGGTTGGGTCATCTCCTCACAAATATCAATGTTATAGGCCAGGCAGGGTGGCTCGTGCCTGTAAGCTTCAGCCTGTAAAGCGGCCGGGGCTAGGGATCGTGGTTCAAGTCCCGCCAGGGGCCCATAGCAAGACCTAGTTCCAAAAAAAATAGCTGGACGTGGTGGCACGCGCCTGTAATCCCAGCTACCTGGGAAGCTGAGGCTGGGGATTGCTTGAGTCCGTGGTACCCCGGGCAACAAGAGCCTGTGGTTCCATGGGCAAAAATAGCGAGAACTAGTCTCAAAAAAACAAAAACAAAAACAAAAACAAATATCAATGAATAAGGAGAAATATTTTAATTAAAGGAGGTTAAAAAAACATGATACCACAGGCTGATTCCTGTGTTCAGTGAGGAAAGATGCTGTTTAAGGCTCATGCTCACGTGACAACACTGGGCGACATGAAATACGAACATGGTATCTCTCTATAAATGTACAAGGTTGATCAGTCTAAGGTGTTACACACCATGCAGAGGAAGGCTGGAGGTAGAAAATGCAAATGAGAAGACAAATGGGTAAACTGCTAGCAACTAGTGAATGGGAGTACAGTCATTCTCTGTACTACTTTTATTTTGCCGGTTTTGGGGGGTTTTTTGTTTTGTTTGTTTTTTGCAAGCTTTCAATTATATCCTAGAAAAACTTGGTTGGTTAGTTTTTTAATTTTTTATCTTATTTATTTATTTATCTTTAAGAGACTAGGTCTCACTATGTTGCCCAGGGTTGTCTTGAACCGCGGATTCAAGTGATCCCTAACCTCAGCCTCCCAGTAGCTGGGACTACAGGTGCGCGCCACCACACCCAGCTTGGTTTGCTTTTTAAAAAGCCAGCGTAGCATGCTCTGGATCCTATCCTGTCAAACGATAGGTGCCCACTGACTTTTCGCTCATCTTCCTTTTCCATCTTCCCTAGATTATCCTATCAAGCACAAGCTTAGAAACCTGCTCTCCACCTTTGAGAAAACAAAAAGCAAAGCTTTCCTTGATCCACTGCCACTCAGGACCCACTGAAAGACTGATCTACTGACACCATCACACCTTCTCACTTTCCCTTTATCTTCAGCACCTCCTGGCGTCCGTCCTTCACCACACCCCAAAAAAGCTCTTGCTCAATCACCAAACACCCTGGTGGCCAGCTCCCAGTGGGCCCTCTGAAGTTGGGGTGCCACTTGACCTTTGAACAGCATTTGCTAATGTTGTCCACACTCCCTTCCTTGAAATAGCTGCTTTTGATGAAACTTTCTCAATGCTCCTCCTGCCCCACTGCCACTTAGTCCTTAGTGAGCTCTCAGCCCACTCTCCCTAGGCGGGCCCATCCAGTCATTCAAAACCATCTACACACTGAAGACACATACCTTGTTTCTTCAGCCCAGAGCGTACCTAAGAATTCCCTACCCATACAACTTGATTCCCTTTCCCACTGTTAATGGAAACGCCTCAGATTCAGCCTATTCAAAATTCAACTCTTAGTCTCTCCCAAGCCCCCAAATCTACCCCTCTCCCAGTCTTCCCACATAAGTATGTGCCTCTCCCATTCATTTAGCTGCTCAAATCAAAAGGCCAGAATCCTATATTGGTTGTTGAAATGACAGGCAACTTTTTATATGCTTATCAATGGTTGAAATGTATCCTGCAGCGAACACAGGTTATATTTTATGAGTCTATTCAAGAACAGAAATTATAAGAACCAAAACCTTTTTCTTTTGGGCAGTGGGGGGGTACGGGGGGAACAAAACAAAGTATGCTCACACAGAATGTGATCATCTCTAGATTTGTTCTTAATCTTGGTTTTAGGACCATTTAAAGAAAGAGTACTTAAAATGAAAATTAAGGTTCATATTACCAGGAGCATTTGGGCTTTCTGAAGTCATCACAGAATTGGCTTCTATCTAGAAAAGAAGAAAGAATAGGACATGTAATTTCACCCACTGTTTCCACAAGGCAAAATCTTAATTCTCAGGGTGTGGGGTAGGGGTACATTTTAGAGAAATTAGCTTTGTTGATTCCAGCATGTAAGTAATGTCCCAGGATTATCATAATCATTTTCTTCTTCCACCAATATCTATAAGACAGGACATTAATCTTCTACCAACTCTAGTGGTCTTCCAAACTTTGTTTCATTGATTAAAAACAGTGAACGAATAGCTGGGCGTGGTGGTGCGCGCCTGTAATCCTGGCTACCTGGGAAGCTGAGGCTGGGAATTGCCTGAGTCTGTAGTACCCTGGGCAACGAGAGCCTGCGGTTCCACGGGCAAATATAGCAAGACCTAATCTCAAAGCCTGAACTCAGAGAAATTTCTTGACCAACACTGGCAGGAGGCAAGACCCCCAAAGCCCGACACCAGAGACATAAGGTAAAGCAGCAAAGCAATGGCGATGGGATTGGATTGGAGAGGACGGCCTGCAGCAAGAAAACATGACAGAACACAAACGAATATAATCTGGCCACCCAACGCAAACTTAAGACTGAAAATCTAACAGCAAGGTGCACCTGGACCCAACAACGCCGTCCCTCACCCAAAGAAAAGACACTAACATAGGAAAGAGACTAATGGACTCAGCACAGCTAATAAATAACAAAGAGTGGGATGTGAGAGAATGGAGGGAGCACCGGAGGGAGGAGGGAGGGGGAAAATTATATAACAGAGAGGTTGTAACCCAAAGAACAAAATAAAATTGTTAATAAAAAAATAAATAAATAAAATAAAATAAAAATAAAAACAGTGAACGCACAGAAAATCAACGTGGCTGTCACATACACATCACAACCTGAAAGGAAACCTTTCTATGTTAGGCAAAAACAAATGATGTTAACAAGGGTCTCAGTGGGTTAACTTTTTTTCCTGCTTACAAAAGTAACATGATGTAGAAAACATGAAAAACTAAAAATTCATAAAAAAGAAAATTTTCAAAATCACCCGCTCAGTAGGAACCAATCTTATCAATTTGAACTAATGAGCTTTTTTTTACACATTTCTAAACATAACTTGAGTAGACACTGTATTCTCACTTTCATTAAATACTTAAATATAAGCATTTCCTCATACTGTGCCAAGGGGGTTATGAACATTATGGAATTAACACCTTGGCCACTTCTGACAGCTTTTCCACCTTGGATTCCTCAGCCTGCACTTTCTTCTTCTTGCCCCTTCCCACAGGGTTCCCATCCTCAAGTCCCTGGTCACTAGGAATATCAGCACACCCCTCCATGTCCCAGCCTCGGATACCGCTATTCACAAGCTGATACCCTTCCTGGGCAATGCCACTTGGTCTCATGCTTTCGCCTACCACCTGTAAACTAAGGAATGCCGAATCACACGGCAGCTCTCACGTCTGCCAATTCCAGCACCCTCTTCCTAGGGGAGCAGCACAAACTGAGAGCATTCCTGCCACCCATAATCCCAACACTGATGCAGGGTAGTGATGCAGGTAAAACGTGTATTGGCACCAAAATGTCCTGGTGGGTGGAGTCTTAAAAGAATGGCGAAATGAGAAGAGAGGGTGTATAAAAAGGGAGGAGCAAAGAAAAAAAGGAAAGAGAGAGACAAGAATGGTGGACTAAGAGAACAGGGCCATGTGAACTGGCCAGAGCAAGCTCCCTGAAAGAGTGAGCTGGAGGTGGCAAGGAGGCACATGTTGGGAGAGTGGCCGGCAGAAATGTAGCTGGTGTGAAGTCAGATGCCAGAATGGCAGACCAGGGGTGACCAGGGACTGCTGAGGGAAGGCCTGGTAAATGTGGCCAGATGCTGCCAAAGGCAGGCCTGGTAAAGGAAATGCATGGAGCTGCAGCAAGGCAGCCTATTTGGAAAGCTGAGTTTGCATCAGTGTCTTTTGGAAAAGCTTGAAGAGCCTTGGAGAAGTGGAGCAGCACAGCACACTGGAGAAGTGAAGAGAAGATGCTGGAATAGGACTGGACTTTGTATTGCCTGCCTCAGTTCTGGAGGGGCAAAGGGGCATCATCTTGGACATGTCTTTGGGACCTTTGGGACTGAGAATGGTGACTGGGGTAAGATAACTGGCCACTTGTGGCTGTGAGAACTTTTCGTTTTCCCTGGTGGATTTCTTTGTAAATAGAACCTGCTGTTAAATTGCTTTGTGACTTTGGCAACTGCTGCTGTGCAATTGAGTGATGTGGACCTGTGGCTTGTTGGTTAGAGGCTTCTGGCCCTTTTGACCCAATTTCAACACCAGCATTTAGCAAGCAAAGGCACCTGGAAAGCCCACCGCTCCCTCAAATACAGAGCGCGCCCCCCTTGAACTCACTGGCTGTCCTGACCCCATTCTTTCTGAATCTTCTTCCTCGGTTATATCACTACCTGTTCAGTCCTGGTGGCCACACCACTCTCATCTATCCCATCAACCCATAGCCCCCCACACCAGTTCCCACCAATCACCAGGGCACTTGCTTCTCCCACTGTCCATGAACTTCTACCACGTTGCAGCACCTCGACTGAGGAACTAGAGACTCCAGCAGGGTGACCCACCAGAACCAGATCCTCCTCCCAGTCCCCTTCACTTTGCATTCTTTCTGTAATTCTCCATCTTAGTACTTGTCACAGCATTTCCTAAGTTTCTCTTCACTAACTGGTGTATTGCTTCTAGGTATGTTTATTCATCTATTGTACCCAGTCTCTGTTAGACTTTGTCGACTCTATTGCACCGTTAGAATTGTCGGTGCCTATTCTATCTCAAGTCATCCTGGTGAGAACCTGGGGGAAGATTTTAATTAGTAATGCTCACCACTCACATAAACCTGACCGGCTGCCAACATACTGCCACTGAGCAAAGCTTTAGCTTCCTGTTGCCAGCAACTAGCAGGTGTTTCTTCTATCAAAAACACTTAATAATCATGTAAACAACTACATGAGTGTGTGATTTGTTACAGAAGTGCTTTACTGCTTTATGATCTGCCTCCAGTAAATATTTCATCTGTTCAAAAGCGATATTCAAAAATAAAGCCTTAGTGTAGTATAAAAGTAATAATCTGTGCAATTTCAGAGGGCATGCATTAAGTGTCACTTAGGAAGAAAAGTTGACTGCACAAATAATTGATGAGTGTGTAGGTGGTTTTCTGTATCGGTACTCTACTGTGTAGTGATCTGCACTCAATAAACATTCATTTGATTGAAAAATAAAATCCAAAACCCCAGCCAGGTATGAATAAAGGTAAATTTCCTGGAGTATGCTTAAGCTTGTTAGCACATCATTCTTCCTTGTTAAATTCCTCGTTTATATTCTAGAATTAAAACTAAACAGGTAGCGTCTATGGTGATAAAGGCTGAATGGGATCAACATTCCCTCCAGGTTAAACACAGCGCTTCAGAGGCTGAGGCCCATTAGCCAAATTATTTTGGAATTCAGCTGAATGACTAACTGGGGCACTGCAATTTCTGGGAGCTTTTTCACCAGACTTTTGGTAACTCAGCATCCACCAATAATTAAAACACTCTGAACCTTCCAGGGTTGTTCCTGGGCCCTGTGTGTGTCAATGGAATATGTTTACAGAATGTTTACTATAAGCTGGGCACGGTGGCTCGTGCCTGTAAGCTTCAGCCTATGAACCAGCTGGGGCTAGGGATCACGGTTCAAGTCCTCTCGGGGCAACATAGCGAGACCTAGTCCCAAAAAATAGCTGGGTGTGGTAGTACACGCCTGTAATCCCAGTTAATCCCAGTTACCTGGGAAGCTGAGGCTGGGGATTGCTTGAGTCTGTGGTACCCCAGGCAACGTTGAGCCTGCAGTTCCCTGGGCAAAAATAGTGAGACCTAGTCTCAAAAAAAAAACAAAAAAAAAAAAGTCGTGATGCTGTGACAGGCACCAGAAAGGATCCCAGAGAAGCCACCATGTATTTGCCCTTCAATCAGTTCCTGACATGCTCGACCTGACTATCCACCTCAGTTACTCGTGGAGCTCTGAGCAGCCTCATCTGTAGCTGTGCAGGGGTGCAAGTCCACTCCCAGGAAAAAGGACACAGTTCCAGAAAAAGAAAAGACTAGTGGGCCAAACATGGGCCAATGACTTGCAACAGGAGTTGGAATGACTGAAGGGGTGGAAGGGGGGAAGAGGGGTGGAGTAGGGGGTAAGGGGTACAATATGGAAGGGAGAGCCAAACCTAAGGGGAACAACAACCATACAAAAATGACCAATAATGTATGAAAATTACAAAATAGATTTTTAAAAAATAATAATAAAGCTGTGATGAATCTAAGCATAATGAAGAGTTATGGGGAGAAGGGGCATCACGTGGCCCCTGGCTTTGCTGGGCTTGCAATGTGCCACAGGGAAAGGCTCACTGGGCCAAAGTGATTGACGACTATTTGGTCTATGAAGGCACGAGGAACGGTGTTCCAGACACAGCCTACGAGCTGCCTCTGCTTGTGGACAATTTTTTTTTTTTTTTTTTAAGAGACTAGGTCCTGCTATGTTGCCCGGGGTAGTTCCAAACCCACCAACTCAAGTGACCCCTAGCCTCAGCCTCCCAGGTAGCTGGAATTACAGGCGTACACCACCATGCCTGACTATTTCTAGAGACTAGGTCTCGCTATGTTGCCCAGGGTAGTCTTGAACTCATGGACCCAAGCGATTCCTAGCCTCAGCCTCCCGAGGCTGGAATTAAAGGCGCACACCATCACGTACGGCTAAATGTGGACAAAATCTTGATGCTGAGTCATTCCGGTCAGTAGAGCTTAACAAGAGGGACTCTTCTCTAGAGTGGAGCCAGCAGGCAAGGGGAGCACCAGAACAGGCGTGAGGGAACACAGGACACCTGCCCCACCAAAGCAGGAGGTTCCCTGAAGCTCAGCTCAACTCTCACTAAAAATGAACTAGTACAACCCTCTCCAAGAGCCATACCCAGCAGAACCGCAAACGAACCTAGCAGCTGTACTTCTAGGCATTTATTCCAGACGTAAGTTCACAAGCATAGACAGAGACATAAAAAGATGCTCGTTGCAGAAATACTTCAAATAACGTCAACAATCTAAACAACTAAGAACAGGAAAATGGCTGAAGAGATGACTACACAAAAGTATAATGCTAAAAGGTGGTGGTGGTATGGACTTTTATATTTCTCTCTCATTAGATGAATAAAATAAAAGTACGATGCCTGGACTGAGCATGGTGGCTCGTGCCTGTAAGTTTCAGCCTATGAAGCGGCCAGGGCTAGGGATCGTGGTTCGAGTCCCACCTGGAGCCCGTAGCGAGACCTAGTTCCAAAAAAATAGCTGGGCGTGGTGGCACGCACCTGTCATCCCAGCTACCTGGAAAGCTGAGGCTGGGGACTGCTTGAGTCTGTGGCCCCCCGGGCAACGAGAGCCTGCGGTTCCATGGGCAAAAATATCGAGACCTAGTTCTCAAACAAAAGAAAAAAGAGTACAATGCCCCACTTATGTTTTCAGTAGACTACCTATAGAAATGGTTGTGATGTACAGGAAATTTTCATAGATACACAAGAAACTGTTAATAATAGCACCCACCAGTGGGACTCTGTTTGGAAAGGAGGGAAATTTACATTCAACTTTTTATCCTGCACTGCTTGAATTTCTGACTATGTAAATGTGTCCCCTTTATCATGTATAAGGAGCCAAAAATTTAAATTTAGAGAAAACCCCCTGCATGCATTTCCATTTTGAATTCTCTTTCCCTCCCCCCCACACCCCCCTCCCCCGTTCTGTAACATCTTCTATTTATTGTAATCAGTTCATCACCAACTTATTGATAAAATAAGCTTCATGGGCTCTAGCAAGAGAGTTCCAATCCATCCTTGAGTGGACTCTTAAGGGTATAATTCAGCACTGAACACATCTCTGAAACTGCTTACAAGGCAGCAACTTGATTTGTAAACCTCCTAAGCCCGATATTAGCTCTATTCACTACTGTATCATCTGCCCCAGCCCCAATATACAGAGAACGCCCTACCTTGGAGGGCTTGTACCCAAACAGCATTAAAACAGCAACTTTAAAGTCCTCTCTGCTCAGATAGCCTTTGTTATCTTCATCGCATGCTTTAAATACCTAAAGAACATCAGATAGCTTTAGTGAATAAGACAAGCCATTTGTCCTATTTTTTTTAATACCAGTTTATATTAAATCCAGGCCCACCCCAATTTAAAACTCAGTCGAGCATCAGGACTCGAAACTGGAGTTTTATGATCCTAATTTAAGTCTAAAGAATTCTTTAGGATGAGCTAAATTGTACACCCCAGTTTACCCCCCAAAGTAATTCCTTTACACAATGCTATAAATTCTACTCAAAACTCTTAGGCAGGGAGGCATTAGGGCAGGCTTAGAAAGGCGTGAGGAGAGATGTAGAGCAGAGGCCACTATTAATAAACCATGTAGCGCAGGAAAAAGAGAAAGCACTCGGACCCGAAGCCTGCAGCCTTGCATCTCCAGGCCCGGTCATCAACCAGGACACTTTGGAGGGTCAATCCAATCCCTGCCTGGCTGAGCGCGACCCAGGAGGGGTAGGTGAGGCGAGAGCCCCGGTCAAGTTCAAGTGCAAGACCAGCTCCGAGGACACCTACTTCCACCCACTTCCTGTGTTCTGAGGGGCTGGCTTCCCCAGTCCGCAACCGGGCTCCGGCCTCGGAAGAAAACATCGCGTTTGCCACAATCAAGACGCTACCGCCACCAGGCACAGATACCCAACAGCCCGAGCCCGGCTGACTGCCGCTCGCAGGCAAGTTCAGGGCCGCCCAGGAAGTCGAACTTGGGCCGCCCCTCCAACGCCTTTTCCTATTGGACGGCCTGCGAGCCACGGGCGTTGATCTCGCATCTCTATTGGACAGAGGTTTTGTTTATCAGCGTTTCCTTGGACCAATCAATGGCGGGAAGGCTCCTGGCCCGCCCCCGCATTTGACTCCGCCCCCATTTCGTCCTTTTAACTCCTTGCGCGCCGCCGGGGAGTCAGCCCGTCTGGACGCAGCTTCCGCGTGTCGTGCCGCATCCCATCGGTTTTCTCTGTACACCCCGTGCAATGGCGCCTCTTAATTCTGATCTATGCGCTCATAATTCTGATCTCTGCACCGTGCCAGCCGCCACAGGAGATGCAAGCAGGTGTGAACAGTGTTTACAGAAAGTTTCTAGAACAAAACGAACCAAGTCCAGGATCCCAGGTCTGGGGGTGCGCCAGGCAGGGGCGCGCTGTCCCAGGGCAGCTGTCCCGCACGCCCCATCACCCTCACCCCAAGCGGACACTGCGCGGATGCTCGCAGCCGGTGCGCCCTGAGCGCGCGTGGGGCGGGCGTGCACAGCAACCCCGAGAATAAAGAGGCGACCGCGTGGGGCCCCAATTCCACAGCACGCAGCCTTAATCGCGGCCGGGGCGCGGGCGGCTCCGCTGCGCCAAGTCTGTGTCCATCCCGCTCTGGCCACGCAGCGGGGTGCGCGAGACCCCGGGCCCGTTGCAGGGTGGCTGAGTTCCGAGTCGTGAGTCCGACGTGCGCGCTGAGGACCCGCTGACCGCTGGCCGCTTGCGTGCGCCCGGAGAGCGCCCGGCTGCCTGGACGCGGCCGCAGCCGCGACGCCCGCGAACCCCCGCGATGCGCTCGGCGCCCGGAAAGTCGCCCCCTGCCCGGTCCTGGGACCGGAGCCCTGCGAGGAGCCCGAGTTTCCCGAATCCACGAAGGGAGACGCGAGGGGCCGCCCTTGTCTCCTTGACCCCTGCGCAGGAGCCCGGCCGCCGGGGGCGGGGTTCCCGAGGCGCCCCTCGCCGACCCCGCTGAGCCGGCGGCGCTTAGGACCCGGCGGCCGCGACGGGGGAGGGTCGGAGCGGCGCGCAGGCGCGGGGTGGCTTCAGAGCGCCGGCGGGGCCGTGCGTGGTCGGCGACCTGAGGAGATCCGGCCTGCCCGCCCGTCCCGCGGCGCGAGCGGGGCTGAGCACTCGGAGAGCCGGCGGCGGCGGAGCGTCCTGCAGGTCTTCGCCGCGGGACCCGGTCCCTCCGGTAACGGCGCTCCCGGGGCTGCGATGGCCGGTCCTGCCGCGCGGGTGTGCGGGTCCGGCTGGCCGCTGCGGTGGGTGGTGTGGTGGGCGCGCGGGCCGCCGAACCCTCCGTGCTGTGTCCCCCATAAATGGAAACTCAGCACTTAGTGTAGACTCGCTCGCGGAAGTGAGTCTAAAGCCGGGACAGCCCTTGGAGTTGTGCCCGCCGCAGGGGGCGCTCGGAAAGTTCTAGCTGCCATTGCTTGCTCCGCTTACCGGGGTTAGCCCGGGTCTCTCCAACCCCACCAGCCTCCTGGCAGGGACCTCCGCTCCTCGACTTTGTGCCCCTGGAAAGCATTGTCTGCGCAGTTGCAGGGAAGGTTATAGTCTAAAAGGGTGTTCCCCTGCCTCTGGGAGGCCTTCTGTGGACCCCCGTTGTTCTTGGAGGGGGAGGTCCTGTATCTTTCATTCACCTTACGCCCCTCTCTCCCTCACCCCTCTCTCCCTCTCTGCTCTTTCAGGTACTGGTCTTATTCCCACCCCCAGGCCTTTGCAGATCGGGTTCCCGCTACTTGGGATATTCTTCACTCCCCTCTACTTCTACCCCCTTCCCCTTTTTTAATGTGTCTGGCACCTGTTCAGCCTCCAGATCTCCCTTCAATGTTGCTTTTCTAAGTACCCCAGAATGTGAACATCCGGTAACCCTGTCTCTCGTATGCTAGCACCTTGATAAAGGTGCATTGGCTTTTTTTTTTTTGTCTTGGCCTGTCTCCATTCTCCTGTAATGTAAGCTCTCCTGGGGCACAAACTCAGTGAATTCCTATTCCCGGGGCTTGGCACATAGCAGCTGCTCAGTGAGTATGGGGGGGGGGGCGCGGTGAATTCTGGGAGGTGGCTATATTAGACCCACTTCACAGAGGAGGACAGGGAGGCCTAATGGTTAGGGAACCTGCCCAGGTGAACACTTCACCCTTTAGTAATGACTGGATTTGAAATTGGAGCTCCTAATTTGCCCACTTCTAGCCAGGTCACTCGAAGAAACTGACTTCGGTGCCCCAGTGATAATCCTCAGGCTGTAGTCAGAAGTAACTAGAAATCCAAAACCCCAGCTCCATCTGGTTGGATGGGGAAGAAGAGCTATAGGCTGAAAGGTGTTGCTGTCATAGTTTTTTAAAGTCCTTAATGGGAGTATTAATGTTCAAATTGCTCTTTGGTAGGAAAGTGGCTCTATATTTTGATCCGCCTTGGCAATATAACTTCAAGTAGTATTTGCCAAACTTCATTCATTCTGCCTCTCCCAGTTTTTGTCTTACTTTCAACACTCCATACAATGTACTTAATGTTTTCACTTGAATCCTGTTCCTTTCTACACACTGTCTTTTAAAGGTAAACTCTGCTTTTGCTGTTGTAAATATAAGGGGGGCCTAAGGTACTCTCTGTGGATGGTAAACATGTCACTGGTGCCCACAGAAGAGCCCAAAGTCTGGGGTTGGTCGGAAAGCCAGTTTGGAGGCATTTGACAACACTGCTGCGGTCCTGCTCCTTGACTTCAGCAGAGGGGTGGGCTTGGCGTAGCAAAGGGGTGACTGTTCTCACGTGACATTATGTCCGGTCCAGCACCTGCACTGGGATCCACATCCCTGAGCCAAGCAGGTCGGGTCTCTGAAGCACCCCACCTGCACTGTAATTCTGGGGTCCCCACCCACGGTAAGTGCTTACACCAGTTTCAGGCCACCATGGACAGTAACTAGACACAGTTGCTGAACAGCCCGGGGGGCATGACCTTGTAAAATGAGTCCCGCCCGGGGCAACACAGCGCGAAACCTAGTCCCAAAAAATAGCTGGGCGCAGTGGTGCTCGCCTGTGATCCTAGCTACCTGGGAAGCTGAGGCTAGGGATTGCTTTAGTCCGTGGTACCACAGGCAACATGAGCCTGGGGTTCCCCAGGCAAAAATAGTGAGACCTCGTCTCAAAAAAAAAAAAAAATCTGACCATGGTAGGTGGTCTGGGAGAGCCAACACTGAGAGTGGACCCAGTTCTCCAGTCATTCTGGTTGAACTTGGCCACCAGCAACTACCTCTCTGGACTTGATAAGTTCATGACCTGCGACCTTTAATGACCAGAACTGGATCTATTAATGAATTCCAAAGGGTTTTGCCTTTAGCAGGTAAACAACTCTATATAGAAAGCAGGTCACTGCCTCCCCACCCCCCTCACCCTCCCGCATTTCTCCCTAGGAAATGTTCTTTTAAAGCTTTGTTTTTTATTTACTGGTCCTATTTTGTTGAAGAGTGTTTTCCTGTCCTGGGCTCCCTCCCCTCTCTACTCTGTGGTTCTAGAAACGTAGAGAAAGATCAAACTGAAAACTTCAGAAATGTTCTGAAGAGCCCAGAGTTGCTAAAGATGACTATTTCCCTTTGACAGTTCTGTGGGTTTTGAATTCCATTTAATTTGTAATTCCTCCTGCAGAGGGTTGCCGGTCACCTCTAGGAGGGGCTCCTTTTCTCAGACCTGAGGCTGAATCCTTTCTCACCTAAGATCTTCGCCAGACCCTCTATTTGCTTTAGAATGGGGAGCAATCTAGAGAGAATAGCCTAAGGGCTCCTACTAGAGTTGGTTACCCCTGCTTTGAGGCTGCTTTAGAATTCCTGCTTTCAGAGTAGTTTTTCCTGAGGTCATCGGTCATCTTTGTTCTCAAACTTCTTTTTTTTTAATTGATTAGATATATATTTTACATCACTTTATGCCCCGAGGTTCAAACTTTGTAAATCGCAAAACTGGGGTTGCCCAAATCCTCCCTTCCAAGCGACTTGTCGCTGCCTACTTCCCCCTAGGTATTGCGGCTCATGGAATCTAGAACACCAGGCAAACCTCAGTTTTAACAAAAATGACAAAAACGTGGAAAAACCTGAGTTGCTTCCACAGGTGTTACATAGTATGCTGTCTCCTGGAGAAAACCTGACCCCCGATCCTGTTAGCTTCAGAGTACAATGCCAACAAGCTTGGTTATGCACAGGTGTGTACTAGCAGATTAGAAGCAATTTAAGGGAGAAACCTGTTTTGTGGGTGACCTGGATGGTAGCCCCAGCTTTGTATGGGAGCAGGTGGTTCCCTGTCTCTATGACAGGGTGGGTTACCCCCCCTGGGTGGACTGAGGGGAAGCCACCCCAAGGCAGGAAGAGTCATCCATGGCCTACAGGAACTCTGCTGGAAATCCCCTGGGAGAAACCTTATCTGCCCAGTTGAGTGAGAAATTGTGAAAAGTAATAAACATCTTAAGAAGAGATGGGTTTTTATTTTTATCTTGGGTACTGTTCACCCTCTTTGGGGTCTAGAGCCAAGCCTTTTGTGAGGAATGACCACGTGGTCTGTCTCGGACACCCACACACACCCTCTTCCCCCCCCCACCCCATGGTTCTCCATCAAAGAAACTCCTGAGAACTTGGGAAATTACATTCCCAGTAAAAAGCCTGCATCAGAAACATCTGCCGGCTGCTGAGGAAACACCCTGGGAGAGTCCAACACCTGACTCGTGTCACCTGCACTCCCAGCGCCCCCTGAGACCTGGGAACTTGAAGCCCCCCACCTCCTCCTGTTCCTCCTCCCTTATGTCATCACAGCAGTCCCTCCTGGGACCCCTTTCACCCTGTCATGGGGATGCACACCCTGCTGACCCCTGTGTAAAGGGGATCTGGCCGCTTGGGGACCGGTTTTCCAGGCTGGAGCAGAAGACCCTTTTTCATCATTTTAAGATGTACTGTCTTGAGGACCTCTGTCTCACAAGTAGCAACCATCCCAATTCAGGTAGATTCACCAGCTGCCATGTGTTCTAGCAGCTTGAAAAAGAACGTCAGAGCCTTTGGCATCACCTTCCCAGGATTTCTAATCCTTGAGCGGGAGGCAACCAGCCAGCGAGGAAACAGCCTCTTGAGTCTCCCTCTTTCCCCAGTGTGACTCCCTCCCCCCCGAATCTCCTCCGCCGAGGCCCAGGTGTATCCAGGGGTCCCACCATCGGGAGGGTGCTGGTCATAGAGGCTAATTGTGGATGGGCGTGAAAATCCCCGAGAACTCATTTACCCCACAGTGCGTCATCTGCGGGTGCCCTCTGCTCCCCCCCACACTCGGTGGGCAGATTTGGCTTCCAAGAAATCTAATTTGACCTTAAAAAAAGTGACGGGGTCAGATTACTCTTGAAGGCCCCTTACACTGGCCTTCACTGTAGGCATCTGGAAGCTCCAGGCCTAAGCAGGAGTGGTTTTACTGTGCAGCGTGAGTCTGGTCCCCTTTGCTCGGGCATCTAGGGAAAGAGGTAGGGTGAGCCAAGGGGACCAGGACTTCTGCTACCACTTGACCTGCCCGATTCCCAAGGCAGAGTCTCAGCACCTACAGAGCGGCCACGGTCCACAGCGTCTGTGGGGGGGAAGGGAAGGGGGTGTCTGTCTGTCTGTCTGTGTTGGGGAAAAGCAGCTGAGCGCCCGGCCCCGTGGACGAGAGGTCATGCCATTTCCGTTTTTCCTTTCCAGAAGTACAATGTCTCAGGAAGGCAACTACGGGAAGTGGACAATATCCAGTAGTGATGACAGTGAGGAGGAGAAGCCAGCGCCTGACAGGCCCCCCGCCACCCTTCCCCCCTGCGCAGGGCAGGCCTCCACCCGGGAGCTGCCCTACGCATGCTCCGAGGCCCGCAGAGCCGCCCACCGCAGGAAGCTGTCCCCGGTGAGGTTCAGCCCCGCAGACTCAGTCTCGCCGCCTAAAAGGCAGAAAAGCAGCTCCCAGGACGACCTGGGCTGGGGCCTCTCCAGCAGTGACGACGACGAGCTGCCAGCAGACAGGCCGCAGCCGCCGGCCGGGAAGACGGTGAAGGAGGAGCAGGGCCCCGCTGCTCCCAGGGCCGGGGAGGCCCAGGCAGCCGGAGGTCCCAGCCCCCCTGCCAGGCACGGGCTCCCGGAGGAGCAGGAGGACGAGTACGAGACGTCGGCGGAAGGCCAGGACATCTGGGACATGCTGGAGCAAGGGAACCCCTTCCGCTTCTACCTCACCAGAGTTTCGGGGGTCAAGCCCAAGTACAACTCCGGAGCCCTGCACATCAAGGGTGAGTGGCCGATGGTGTCCGGGCTCAGACAGACCGTCCCGAGAGGGTCCCCCGCGACCCCTGGTCTTGGCTGCTCAGGGGAAAAGTCATTTTGGCGATTCGGTGCCTTAGTTTGCGGCAAACAGTTGACCCGAGTCGGGGAGGCATGAGGTCTTTCTCACAGCCCCGTCGGCAGATCACCCACCTCGCGCACACGTTGAATTGCTCGCTGTTTAATTTTAGTGACAGAAGCTGGGTGTGGTGGCACGCGCCTCTATTCCAAGCGCCTGGGAGGCAAGAGGCCTGGGATCACTTGAGTTTGTGGGTTCGAGACTACCCTGGGCAACATAGCCAGACCTGGTCTCTAAAAATCAGCTGGGCGTGGTGGTGCATGCCTGTAATCCCAGCTACCTGGGAGGCTGAGGCTGGGGATCGCTTGAGTCTGTGGGATCCAACTACCCCGGGCAACATAGTGAGACCTAGTCTCAAAATAATAATAATAATAATTTTAGTGACAAATCTGATGAGTGGCACTTTGTTCACAAAGTAGCGCGTTTGGCAGCTCTGCCTGGGGAAACACTTGCACAGCACCTGTGACTCCCCCAACACTGCAGCAGCCCCTGGGTACCCGCTCGAGTCCCTTGTGGTTACCACCGCGCCAGGCAGCTGCGGTCAGCAGCTCTCTGGGTTCAGCCCGCGTGGCCCAGAGCTGGCCGGGCTGGGCAGAGGCTCTCTGTGTCCCCGCACCTGCGGTGTCAGCGTCTCCCGGAACTTGTTAAAACCCCAGGTTCTCGGGCTCCGCCTCCTGGGTCATTGACTCCAGCTGCAGCCCAAGACCTGGTGGTCCGTGTTTTCAGAGCCTTTCGGGGGTGCAGCGCATGGTTTCGGTTCCTGCTGCAGAGGCCGTAAAAAGAACGCCAGCTGCACGTGGCCAGCTCACTTCTGAGTCAAGGGGTGCCCCCGCCGCCCCGAGACCCCCAGGAGCACCTGTGTGCTGGGCACCTTTTTGGGCTGAGTCCCAGGTCATGCAAGGCTTTGGTCCTCAGGGCCTGAGTAACAGCGAGGACGGGGCTCTTCGTTATTCCCCGCCAGCCACGGCTGGTATAAGCTAGCGGGCGACTTTGGGAAAGCCCATAAGAAGTGGGGGTGACTGGTTGCCAGGTGAACCAGCCTTGGCACTGAAGGTCCTATTCCCGCCTCCTGTGGAGGAAGCAGGGCTGGAGGTTGAGCTGCCACCGGTGGCCCATGTGTGCGTGGGTCACACTGGAGTGGTGTCCCCAAAGGCCTGCAGCCCTGCACCCCTCCCCCCCACCTTGCCTGTGGTCTCTCCCGCCTGATGCTTCCTGAGTTGTGTCCTATTAAAACGAACCTACGGTCTCGTAAGGCCGGTGCTTTCCTGATTCTGTGAGGCATCCTAGCCCTGAGTCCTGAGGATGTCATCAGAACCCCTGGTTATACAGCAAGGGGGAGGCAAACGTGTGGGGATCTGGGCTTGTGGGTGACATCTGGACTGGGCGTGGTCTTGGGGGATGGAGCCCCCAACTCGAAGGCTGGTGCTGATTCCAGGAGGGGGAAGTCAGTCGAGGTAACATGCATGACGGAGTCGGCCTCCGCAGGGAACCAGCCGGGGGGGGGGGGGGGACACGACCCCCGCCCACCTGCTGTGGGAGCATTCAGGGTGGAGAGGCAGCAGCCTGCCTCTTACTAAAGGGGCGAGCTATGGAACCGCGACCCTGGTCTGCACCCAGTCTCTGCTCGGGTGCTGTGTGGACAGAGGGCCCATGTTCTTCAAATGTATTATGACTGACTGGCCAATCGGCAGAAGGGGACAAAGTATGTGAAGTAACCGGCGCAGTTGCTGACATGGCGACATCCGTGCAGTGATCTTTTCTGAGGCACCTGGAGCAGAGGATCATGGCGGTCGCTGCGTACAGTGGTGCCGTCTGTCTCCTGTGTGATGGTGTGTCTGGGCCGTATTGTGGGGAGTCTGGTTCTGCAGGTTTTCCCTCTGAGAAGCTCTTGCATCGAGGCCTTCAAGAAAGAGGAGCTTTCGCAGTGTTTTCGCCAGTCTCAAGAGAGATTGACACAGACAAGGGAACTGTTTTGCTTAGGTTGTAAGATGATAGACTACCTGATAGTTCCTTGATTGTGAGGAAGGGGAAGAGCTTTCGTCCCTTGCATGAATGATCTCCTTGCATCCTCACGTGGCCTTCTGAGTCGGCACGGTGCTGTCCCTATGGCTGGGTGATAGGTGGCCATCTGGAGCAGTCACAGAGCCTCCCAGGGTCATTGGTCTGGGTGGACAGTGGGTCCAGACCCGAGTCGAGCTGTGGAACCCCACCCCTCCTGCACCCCGCTGTGGGCGGCTCATGTCCCAGGGAGGAGGAAGCAGGCCTTCGGCTGGGCCTTGGGAGATGTGTGAAACCTCGAATGGGAGAAAGAGGCGCTGCTGGGGTCAGCATGGAGGACGCCACCAAGGAGCAGGGGGCAGTTCCCCAGGGTCGCAGCTTCCTGAGGGGCACTACCTGGTCTTATAAGTCTGTTTCTCGGCACCTTGCTCCGTGTCTGGCAAACAGGCGGTCCTGGGCGGATGAAATGGGGTCCAGGCAATGAGTGGACCCTGCTGTGGTCCTCAGCATTTGTGCATAAGAGCAGATGCATGGAGCCAGAAGGCCTAGGTTCACATTCCCGCTCTGCCCCCTCCCAGCCAGGCAGCCCCCACAGGACGACCAGGGCGGCCCCCACACAGCATTCCCCATCTCAGAAAACGGCTGTGGGGACAGAGCTAACTTCTGTGGGCGCCCAAGTGGCACCTGGCACCTCGCAGTTCCCCCACAGGTGTGGCTGCCACAGTCTCTGACTGCAGCCGGGATAGGTGGAAGGTAAGGGACGAGCCCTGGGCCCCCCTGAGGTCCGGTGGGGCGGCGGCAAGGTGGGCCGCGTGGAGCACTGGGAATGCAGAGAGCTCTGGGGCCTCTGTCCTCCCACCTGAGCAGAGCTCTCGGGTGCAGAGGCTGCCATCTTGCCAGTCGTCTGGGGGGAGGTTGCCAGGAGAGGGGCTTGAGTGAGGGCAGGAGGAGGTGAAAGGAAAAGGTCTGGGAAGAAGAACGGGTCGTTGCTGGCAGCGTCTACAATTAACCGGTACCTGGTGCCCAAGAGGTAGATTGTAATTTCCCGTCGGGTCTTGAAGAAGGCGCAGCGTTGAAAGCACAGGGAAAGCTTCGCTGTGAATTTTATAGAGCCTCGAAGTACAGCTGTGGAGTGAGTCTCACTGTCCCGAGTCACCTGATCGACCACGGCGTGCATTTAGCTGGCCGCTTGTGGTGGTGGTTACTAGGGGATTTTTGTCGAAATGTGAGGAAAACGGGAATGTTTTGTCTCTTCGCAGATATTTTGTCTCCTCTCTTTGGGACGCTTGTGTCTTCAGCTCAGGTGAGTCTGCAATAAAGTGTTTTTTTCTTCGGAGGCAAACGGATGAATAAATCCTTAAGAAGGTGGGAGAGTGGGGGCTGTCTCAGTCCTGTACGGGCACCAGACCCCACAACTGCGGGGCCCCCGGCCATCATCAGGGGACAGCTCCAGGCTCCGAATGGGACCACCCGGGCTGGTCAAGTGGCCACTGGAAGTTCCAGCCTGAGGGACTTCTTCATGGGACACCGATAATCAATGGGGCCTGGTACAGCTGCCTAGGCAGGGGTGGGCAGAGAGGCAGAGGGCAAGTCCACTTTGAGTAGCGCTGGAAAATTACATAGGAAATTTTCTGTACCCCTTCCTCCCCTCCACCCCCAGCAGGGAGTCAGTTGTTTCCTCTGTATGTGGGTGCCTCCTGCCTGAGAGCGGGTACCTCTGTGTCACTTGAATACTCCTGGCTCTCAGGAAGGTAGTCAGAATAAGCACCCCATCTCCAAAGAAAGCCAAGCTTCCTGTGCCCTTCTAGTTCAGCATGGCTGGGAGGGTCCTGGACTCCAGGTGAACAGTGGGTCAGAGACCTGTGTGTCCAGCAGGGCATCAGGAATCACCCAGGGTAAGTGGCCAAGAGGTGATGGGTGTAAAAGGCCTGGTGAGCGTTGACTCCCAGAGCCAGGTTACAGAGCCAGCCTTAAGTTAGCCTGAAGGAGACTGTTGCTGGAAGTTTTTTGTGACCACCTGGAGGAAAAGGAATAAATGTCTAAACCTTTAAGGTCCTCAGAGGCCTCTTAGAAATGCACTCAGAGCCGACCTGTGAGTCCCCGTGCAGCAGAGGGGATCCCCTTGGAGCCGGCAGGCTCTCCCCTCCACCACTCCAGCCCAGGGTTCCCCACTGCCTGTGTCTGAGGTGTGACTGTGAGCACTACCGGGCCGCTGCATCGTGTTCACAGCTGACCGTCCATGTAGAGTTCCTTTCCTCGAGTGACACCAGCTCCCCCTGCAGACCTGGGCCATTCGCTCGTGACTTACTTGCTTGTCTTCCCTCCAGTTTAACTACTGCTTCGACGTGGACTGGCTGATAAAGCAGTACCCGCCCGAGTTCAGGTGAGTCCCACCCATGGCGGAGAACGCTGTAGCTCGACCTGCTTTGCACGGAGAAAACGGCGCTTTTTGAGCTATTCTTTCATCCCTGACCACATCATGTTGACACATAAAATCATCCCTTCTGCTGCCTTTTCCATTTGTTTATGGACCCAGGATTTTCTTTTCTTTCCTTTCCTTTTCTTTCTTTTTCTTTTCTCTTTTTTGTTTTTGAGACCAGGTCTTGCTGTGTTGCCCGGGGTAGTCCCAATCCCGCAGACTCAAGCGATCCCCAGCCTCAGCCTCCCAGGTAGCTGGGATTACAGGGGCCTGCCACAACGCCCAGATGCTTTTTTGAGACCAGGTCTCGCAATGTTGCATGGGGTAGTCCCAATCCCGCAGACTCAGGCGATCCCCAGCCTCAGCCTCCCAGGTAGCTGGGATTACAGCGGCCTGCCACAACACCCAGATGCTCTTTTGAGACCAAATTTCGCAGTGTTGCCCAGGGTAGTCTCGAATCCATGAACTCAAGTGATCCCAGGCTTCTTGCCTCCCAGTGCTTGGATTACAGACATGAGCCACCACCCCCGGCCCGGACCCAGGATTATTGATGGGAGGAATGAACAGGGACTTTGGTTCTCTCGGGAACGTTGAACATTTTATTTGTGAAAGAGCCCAACGGCCTGGTCGCGCGAATTGTCTCTAGGTGGTAGGTGGACGAGTAGCCCTCATAGGATACCATCTCTGTCTTGTTTTTCTAGTTGTAAATAGAAACTCTTTTCCAAGTAGAAAGCAATCGGGAAGATGTGCTTAGACGTTCTACAGACCCTGTTTGTTACAGGGCGGCCGCCAGGCACCCTGCAGGAGGCCTCGGAGGCAGGAGGGGTGGTTCTTTCCATCTGAGCGCCGCCCCTCCGCGTGTGGCAGAGACCCACTCCGCGGCGTGATTGAGAACTGCGCGGGTCTCCGCAGTTGTTCCTCTTGCTCCACTGCTTGTTGGAGAAAAATCCAATTTTGGTTTTGTCGGGAGCGCTTGTAAAGGTATATTGATTCCTGAGGATTATCTTGCTTTGAATTAACCGGAGAAGACACTGGTTCCCTTAAAAGCCTTTTTAGTCTGTTCCCGAAGTGGGTTTTTATGTTTTCTTTGTGGAGCTCAGACACACAGCATGAGCCCTAAGCCTGGTGCCTTGGCGCACCTGGCTGCTGGGCTCCCGGCAGAATGCTACCCCCAAGAGCTGGGCGGGTCAGCAGCGGATCCACCCAGAGGAAAGGAAGAAGAGCTTCAGGCCAGCCACAGCCACAGCTGGGTGCCTTTCATCTGCCTGAGTTAAACATCTTCACCCAAGAGCCAGGCATGGTGGCGTGTACCTGTAATCCAAGCACTGGGAGGCAAAAGGTCTGGGATCGCTTGAGTTCGCAGGTTGGGGACTACTCTGGTCAACATAGCAAGACCTGGTCTTGAAAAAAATGGAGCTGGGCACGGTGGCAGGCACCTGTAATCCCAGCTACCCGGGAGGCTGAGGCTGGTGATCGCCTGAGTCCATGAGATCGGACTACCCTGTGCAACATAGCGAGACCTAGTCTCAAATAAAGCAAACCTTCACCCGAACTATATGGCCCCTTTTAGATCAAAGAATCACTCTGGGACTTCCCTTGAGTCCCAGCACACACACCCCCACTCGGTGCAGTGTTAAAGGTGTCTGGTTTGTGAGGGATATAACTGACCACCGCTCTGGGTTAGCCCAGTTCCTGGTCCCGACAGAGGGCAAGAATGCCCTTCCGGTGGTGAGAGGCCCCTCCATTCACTGGACAGGAGTCAAGCTTTATGAATGTAGTCTCCTAAATGCTCGTGGTCTTGTTTCAGAAAGAAGCCAATCCTCTTGGTGCATGGTGACAAACGCGAAGCTAAGGCTCACTTACAAGCCCAGGCAAAGCCTTATGGAAACGTTTCCCTCTGCCAGGTAAGCCACTGCCTGCCGCTGGCTCGGCCTGGGGCCTGGGGGGATTTGGATGTCTGGTCTCAGTGCCCACCTGGTATAATAAGAGCTCCTTCCAAGCCGGGTGTGGTGGCGTGTGCCTGTAATCCAAACACTGGTAGGCAGGAGGCCAGGGATTGCTTGAGTTTGAGGGTTTGAGACTACTCTGGGTAACATAGCGAGAGACCTGGTCTCGAAAAAGCAGCCAAGCATGGTGGCGGGTGCCTGTAACCCCATCTACCTGGGAGGCTGAGGCTGGGTATCACTTGAGTCCGCAGGATCGGGACTACCCCAGGCAACATAGTGAGACCTAGTCTCAAACAAGAATCCCCTCCAGTGTCACCAGCAAGGATGCATCTAGCAAGCTTTGTCCCGCGAGTTACAATAGAGGGCTCTCCTGAGAAGGCCCCCTGTTCAAAGCAGGTCTTTCAGAAACTCCCTGCTTGGGTCGTAAGCTGCATGTGATCCAGACCCAACTGGGGAATGTGGAGTGTCTGGGACAGGTGATCCACTGGGACCACGGCAGAGCGGGAAAGAATCTGACCCAACAAAGCCACGGGGCCGGTTAGTTTACCGGCCTAGAATTTGCTCCTGCTACTTTGCAGTCAGAGCACATGGAAGTACGACGTGACCAGTGTGTCTGGGACTTGGATTGCCAGTCAGCGTGTAGACGCCATGTCTGAAACACGTGTGGCATTTTGTGCAAGATGTGCACCCTGGCGGGGAGAAAAACAAGGAATTCAGGAAAGTTTTTGAGACCTCTGCTGTCCCTCAGGGAGGGGGGTCCTGACATGACTGACCCCTGGCCGAGAGGGAGTCGACTCCCACAGACCCAGGTGGTGCTTTGCATTTTCATTTTCCTTCCACTGCCTTTTTTCTCATCCATGCAAGAATTTCAGCTCATGTTGTTATCCCTCATCTTCCAGCTGTAAGTGTTCACTTTCTATATGGGTGTATGTATTTTAAGATTAAAGGTGAGAGATGTCACTTGTGTCAGCTTTAAGCCTTTCTCACAGAACATTTCCAGTGGTTGAACCAACTGTCTAGGAAGTGGGAGTTCAGAAACACTCCTTTTGTACAACATCTGTTTGTCGCTCAGCTTCAACACGTACAGAACAGTTACCTAAAATCCTGTTGTTCTATGTTCATTTGCAAAAGCAGAAGTGGTTAAACTGCAGTAACAACAGTCTAACAATGGGAAGACAATGAAATAATACGAATCGTGAAAACCAGTTGATTCAATCAGTGGAAGTGGAAGATGTTTTTCAAATATTACCTACACCTAGTAGGAAATGTCTACGTTTGTCTGGCCTGATGTCGTGTTCCAGACCGGCCACTAGAGGGCGCAGTGAGCCCTGCCTTCTAAATCTGCAGCAAACCATCCGCTCCCAGCTCCAGGTCCTGGAGGGTGGTGGCCTGATCCTGGCCTGTGAAATACCTTTATACCTAGTCTGCAAGAGGCATTCTTGGCATCTTTTAGTAACATGGTATCATTTGATCATTCCCTTCTGCAGGTGTGGGGCCTGAAGGGCTCCAGGCCCAGGTAGCCAAAGCTTGTCCAGCTCTGAGCCAGTAGCTACGGGACAGGTTTATCGCTTCACCTTGTGAGCTTGATTTTTGTCTCTGAGATGAGTTGCCAGGGCTGTTCTTCAGAGTGTTTTTGTGCAAAGGATTTGGTACCTCTGCCCTGAATGTGTCCACCAAACCCTGTGACGTCATCATCCCCCTTCCTTTGAGGCAAAGGAAGCCAACCTGAAAAAGCAGCCCTGGACCCTCGATTTTTCTGAGTTAAATATCAGTTTACACTTAGCCAGAGTCACGGTTCACTGAGACATGAAATGCAGTTCCTGCTCTCCTCCGTGGCCACGCGCACAGGCGTGCTGGTCTGGGAGGTGAGGCGTGTGCAGCCCGAGGTGGGCCCTGTGAGACCCACCTGTGTTCACCTGCCCGTCACTGCCTCTGACCAGCACTCCACGGTCACAAGCTGGCGCTAGCACAGGGACCATAGCTGTGATCTCTGCCATTTACGGTGGAGTGTTTACCCCACACAGGCCCCTCGCCTAAGCCTTTCACAGACTTTTTCTCATTGATTCCCAACTCTGATTCTCCTAACAGCACCCTCTTTTGTTTTTGTTTTGTTTTTGTTTTTGAGACTTTGAGACTTTTTTTTTTTGAGACTTGGGTCTCACTGTTGCCTGGGGGGTACTACAGACTCAAGCAGTCCCCAGCCTTAGTCTCCCAGGTAGCTAAGATTACAGGTGCGCGCCACCACACCCAGCTATTTTTTGAGACTAGGTCTCCCTATGTGGCCCCGGGCAGGTCTTGAACCCATGTACTCAAGCGATTTCTCGTCTCAGCCTTCCTTCCTAGACTGGGATTAAAGGCACACACCACCATGCCCAACCCTAGCACCATCATTTTAAAGAGGAGAAAGACAGACTTAGAAATGTCAGGACTTTGTAAAGTCATACAGACCCGCTGCTGTTCTCAGGTTCTGTTTATTTGAGCTCTCACAGCTGCTTCTGGAAGCCCATGTGCTGGACCAAGGCCTCCCTGCTCTGGCTGTTAGATAAGATGTGTTCCTTCTCCACCCACTCCCCCTTTTGCTGGTAACTCAGTCATTTTGTAAAATGAAGATGGATTTAAATATCGTTTTATTTTCAGCTGTTACTATGTTAATATAAGAAAACTTCTGTTTCGGCATCATAATAAGTCTTTGTGCTGCTACCACATTTAGTGTTTCTTTTATTAAATTTGCCCTGGAAACTTTGGTACATGTTGATTGCTGTGTAAGCCAGATACCTATTTTTAAAACTTTGTATACAGTCGCATTTGTTTTCATTAGTGTTTTGAAAACTCAAGAAATTAGACCTTTCACTTCAAATTACTTTCAATTAGACATGTGGTGCACGCATTGACTCATTCTAATTAACCTTTCTTTTTTAAGTAATCCCTTTTGAAAATGAGCTTCCTTGGAAGCTGTTGAAAAGATACGTGTTGCCCAAGGGCTTGTCCACTAGGGGGCAGTAGAAACGGGGGGTTGGAGTTTTGGGGAGGTTGGGGTTTTTGGTTTTGTTTTTCCTGGTTTCTTTTAAAGGAGGTTAACCTGAACATTTTTCTAACTTCCAATAGATCGGGATGTTGGTTTTTTGTTTTTAAGTAAGTGACAACTTTTTTTTTTTTTTTAATTCTAGGCAAAGTTGGATATTGCCTTTGGAACCCACCACACGTAAGCAATTTTTATCAATTGGGGAGGAGATGATTTTTATTAGACCCCAGGTGACCACTTAGTTAGGGGAGCCGGGGAGGGAGAGAAGCTCTGAAGCTATAACAGGGGAAGAGACTTCGCTTCTAACGGCCACACTTTAAAATCCTGACCCTGCCACATAGTTCCTGCTTTCTGTTCAGGATGTGGGTTGTGCCCACTGTGGGGGTGAACTGAGCCTGTGTTTTCCATGGCCATGTGAGCCCGGTAACCCGTGGCATCCACTCCTCAAAGCCTCCTGATGGCTGCAAGCATCTGAGTTGCACTGAGTTCTATATCGTTAGGTCAGCTCCATGCCACGACTGAAAATGCATATATACTGGTTTTTCGTAAAACCATGCGCTTGAGAAGTGATGGCATGCGTGACACCTCTGAAGCTCCTTTGAGGATACTCTGAGACATTGTAAACCAGACAGGAAAACCTTGTCATGTCACTTCCTCCTTGGATGACCCAGATGGGCTCCTCTTTCCCCCCGGGTTGATCTTGACTCCCGTGCGCTGGGCCCTTGCACACAGCTGATTCTGTGACTGCGAAGGAGAACCAGACCACCCGGCCCTACTCAGTCTGTTTATCATCACATTTTTCTGGAAGGGCTTGCGAAGGTGTGACCAGGCCTTCCACACGGCAGTGGTGGGGGAGCTTGTGCCTCCAGGCTTCAGCTTCCAGTGCAGAAGGAGATCTTTGGGGAAGCTGACCCGAGTCTGGCCGTGACCACAGTTTCCCCAATACTATGGTAACCTAATGGAGGGCAATTTCCGTCTCTGTGCACTTGAAGCTGGATTTTGCTGATTGGCTTGAGAAAGGAACCGGAGCAGGGAAAGCGCTATCTCATGGAAGACTACCTGCTGCATTAACTGAAGCTAGATGACCTTGAGTAAACCGTGGGTCATTTATAACCACCCCTCATGGGGACAGGGTATGAGGACTGTTGTGTGTGCGCCAGCATACCTCATCCAGGCGTGTGGAAGCTCTTGCTTTCATAGCCCTGAACCCGGGGTGCCCATTTCAGCCTAGGGTGCTGATGGAACACCTTAGACACCCCCTCTCCCATGCTGGGGCTTCCACTTCTGACCCTGTGGTGTCTTTTGGGAGGTGGGACGCAGGCCTTGAAATTCCTTGATATTCTTTGATTGCTTGTTTTAAAATGTTAGAATAGGTGAATAGCTGTCCTTGAGACACAGCTCTAGGACATGGGAAGTGTTTCAGATTCATGGTTTTGGTCTTGGGTGGGAAACATGAAACATGTAAGTTAGAAAGGAAGAACCTTCCAGCTTATTATGCTGACGGAAGGCAGGGGTGGGGGGGAGGGGAGTAGTGGTAAACTGTCCTTCACACAGATAGCGTGGAATTTGGGGAATTGTCCCTCTCGCTGCAGCTAATGCACGCGCAGTTTAACACCCTTTCTGCGCGTATGAGCACCTGCTGTTTTCTCTGTGAAAGAGTGCTCGTTCCCTCAGTCCACAGCTCCAGTGGACTCACCGACACCAGCTCATGATGCCCCCCCCCCTTCGGCAATACCTTGGTTGACAGAAGTATTTGTAAAAGTTTGTATCATGAATTTATAGCTGGTTTATTCCTAATTGCTGCCACCTGCTAGCACTAGCACACCCGCCTTCATCTGGATCTCAGGGCTCATGTTCCTAAGGGGGAAGGAGGCCGGCAGCTGGCTGTCCAACTGTCCCACTCCAAATGGGCGTCACTTACCATTTGCCACTTGGGGTGAATTCCCATCTGGGCACGAACTAAGCCTCCCATCCCCTTTCCTGTTCTTACGCTCTTTTCCGTGTCTTCTTACACTCACCCAGTCCTGTCCATGTACTGTCCATGCCGTTTAAGTGAGAGAACCCAGGTGAAGCCAAGTTACAACAACCGTGTAAAGAAAGTGAGCAGTTGGGCCTCTGTTGCTGGTGAACAGTGACGGCCCAGGGACAGTGACTGATTTAGAGACATCAAATGACTTACCTGGGGTCTTGGGGCTTCTAACTGGTGAAGACCCAAGCTTGAAGCAGCAAGTGTTTTTCTATATCTCATTCCTCCCTCCCCTGGAGTTAATTCAAGAAACAAATCTGGTGATCATAGGCCTGGGAAACCCAGAGGGAAAGAGAGACCTTAGCTGGGTCTGGTTTGACTTGCGGAAAAGACAAGACTGGCCTCAAGCCCAGTTCATAGTGGTGACCAGTGTGGCACCTATGGCTATTAAACTTTCTTTATGAAAAGGAAGCAGCTCTAAACTTTTTCAGCTGCAGCCTTGTAGTTAAGACTCCATCTTACCTTTTTGATCCGTCATACACATTCATTCATACTGGTGAGCTGAAAGGAGACTTCCATGAACCAACACGTAAATATAGGCAAGACCCACTTGCGTTTCTCTTTTCTCCCACTGCAAGTTTGAGAAGCCCCAAAATGAGAAACACGGATAAGAGGTGCTTCTCATACTTTGGAAACCACAAGGGACAGGAAGGTTCCCTTGGCCTCTGGTGGGTCAGGTGAGGCTCAGGAGACCCAAGGAACCAGATGCCCAGATGGTCTGGAGAACAAAGACTGGCCACATGGACCGCAGCTCACTCCCAAGCCTCGGAGTATCTCAGGGTCACTCTCTGCCTGTCACTTAGCAGACACTGATATACTGCCCATGGGTGGCAGACACGAAGGGGTAAGAGTCGAGTTTGGGGGATAAAGAATTTAGATGAGTGCCTTTGCCTGCACTGGCAAGGCATCACTTACCTGAAAAGTTCAGGCTGTTTGTCCCTTCTCTGTTTCTACAGGAAAATGATGCTGCTGCTGTATGAGGAAGGCCTCCGGGTGGTCATCCACACCTCAAACCTCATCCACGCCGACTGGCACCAGAAAACTCAGGGGTATGTCAACTCCACTCGCTTCCAACAAGGCCATGTGTGCTCGGGAAGCTTCAAAGCCAGAACCTTGTTCTGTTTCTATTATTATAACCGTTTAAAAAAAAAGCAAAACCACTGTCCTCTCAGTGAACATACTGGATGCTTCTGAGTTGCCCTGGAGACCTCTCTCTTATGCCCCTGCGCACTACTCCAGGCAGGTGTCCACTGTAACCCTGTGCTGGAAGCTTTTCTCCCTGAATTATCTGAAAGTCTGGGAGTCATGTTATCATTAAATGTGATCGCTACTCATCCCAGACACCAGATGTAAGATAAGAAAATCCCTCAAGCTGCTATGGCATGGACATCAGGAGAAAGAGTTTATTAAAAATAGATTTGCACACTTTTCTCATAGTATAAATAGCTTGTTCTTTTCCATTTGGCTAAAGAGCTACTTTGGTGTAGGTGTGGGCACAGTGCTGCTGGATTGAGGTAGTATGGATCTGCTGTAACAGTTAGACATGAAGCTCTGAACGGTTGTCTTCAAGTCTTCCAACACAAGATGGAGAGTGAGGGGAGGAGCAGGGTACGCGGTGGGGCTGAGCTGGGAGAGCCGGGCAGAAGCCAGAGCTTAAATACATGATGAGATCAGTGGGTGCGGAAGGCAAGGGAAGAGTGGGCATGTGAGGGTAAAGGGGTCACAGGTGAGGTGAAAGACACAATTGGCCTGTGAAGACGGACTTCATGTGGTGCACACACACTGTCATCGAGGCGCCGTAGAAACTTAGATAATGCAATGATGCAGTTTTCCTTCCACTAAAAACACTCCGGGTGACCTGTTCAAAAGGAATTCTGCATGTGATGGGAGCCTCTGGAGCACCGAGTGGAGGGGTTTGAAGGTGCACAGGGAGTTCATAATCCACAGAAATGGCCCGGTCACCCCACTCCTGCCTCTTGACAATGACATTTTTCCATCCAGAATATGGTTGAGTCCCTTGTACCCGCGAATTGTCCCTGGAACCCAGACATCTGGAGAATCAGCAACCCACTTCAAAGCTGATCTCCTCAGCTACCTGACAGCGTATAATGCACCTCCTCTTGAGGAGTGGACAGATGTCATCCGCCAGCACGATCTCTCTGAGACAAAGTACGTGTCATCTTAGCCACGGCGGGCTGACAGCCCACCTCAGAGCTGCACGGAGGTGGGGGCGCAGGGCCTGGGAGGGAGGGAGGTGGGGGACTTGGGCTGTTCTGATGTCCAGCAGCTCCTCTCAGGCTGCACCCTGACATGCCCGGGCTCTGAGTGGAGGCCAGCGGCACTGTGCACATGCTTTGTCATGTTCTTACTTGTGTAACATGAACACTCATTGCAGGAGGAGCTGCTGGGCGGCGCCCAGGGGAACAGGCCGCTTCTTAGGACATTTCGTGGTGGCCTGAGTTTTTGTGTGGTTTTGTGATTTGGGGTGCCCTGAGTACAGCCTTGTGACCTGCGACTTGCATTCCATATCTTTCCAGCGTTTACCTCATTGCATCAACCCCAGGACGCTTTCAAGGAAGTCAAAAAGATAACTGGGGCCACTTTAGGCTTAGGAAGGTAACTGAATTTTACTATCTAAATACTGTTTAAAATGTCAGTGCATCTTCCAACTTCATTCATAACTGTATTTTCATGGTGGTTCTGGGTAACTCAGAAAGGGCATCTTTGCCTCCTGCAGTTTAAGCACATAACCAGCGGATCGTAGGACAGTTTTGCTGTGAAAGAGAAAGAAACACAAAATATAAATATAGAGGGACATGTTTTGTGTCTGTAGATTCAGGAGAATACTGAGCAAAGCGATTTGCCTTTGTGGTAAGGAATTGAAAAAAAAGGAAGGGAAGAACACCCGAAAGGACTTCTTAAGACATGACAAATTAATCACCAAAATGCAGACTCATGTGTTTAGAAATGTGCTTGGCTCCAGCTCCCGGCTGTGTAGAGTCAAGTCTGATCATTGTGGGTGGGTCACACCTGAGTGCCTGTCTCCCAAGTCCTTCATTCCTGTGGAGAATTACACGTTTTTCTCTACTTTTTGGTGATCAGATCGATGGAGAGGTGTGAACTCGGAGAGTGTAAATCCAGATCACATCCTGCTGTCCTAGAAAATGTGGCAAATCAGTCTGAGAAGCGTTGGTTTCTTATTTCGTCAACGGGATGTGAAACCAAGCTGACAACTTGCTTAAATACATTATTAAATAAAGTCTGCCGAAGGCGGTTGATTGACTGATTCATCAGTGAAAAACCAAACTGGCAACCAGCTCGTTCTTCCTTTTACATGGCAGAACTACTGTACAGCCAGCAAGTTAACCACAGGCCAGAGAACCATGTTAGGGACCCACCCGCCACCCCGGTGGCTGGCAGCTTCCCTCTCAAGCCTGGGCCTGGCATCTAGCAAGCAGCTGATAAGTAGATGGTCTCATCATCTTCCTCAACAGCTACTTGAGTTTCGGTGTTGCCTCGACGGTTCTAAGCGACGAGAAAATCCGGACTTTCAGTTTTCCTCCTCCTTTGAAAGAGAGACTTCTCTATCATTATGAGTGTTCTAGCTTTCAACTGTGCGGCGTGCCAAGCAGGGTTAACGCTCACGTTCAGCAAGGCACAGAGGTGTAGCAAGAGCTGCCGCTGAGCTGACACACGCCAACTCCCCCGCCAGCGCCCTGAGGAGAATTGTGATGGCAGAATTCCTGCAGCTGCTGGCACGAAAATGGCCCGAGGAAGGTCGTCTAGCAAAGAACACGCCGAAGGCCAACGTTTCCTTCATCTCCTTACAAATTCGTCCTCAAAGTGGCTTTCTTAAAAGCCTCACCTCTTTTGTTCCTACAAGTGCTTGTGTTGTTAGAATTCCCCTCCTAGCACGCACATTTTTCTCTTAATTTCCTCCTTTCGAAATGATACCGCAGCTGAAAGCAGACAAGGCCCAGCCTGGCCACTGCCACCACCCCTGGAGGGGAACCATGTCTAATGCAGGCTGGGAGGCACTTGCAGGTCACGTGACCCGGGCCTCTTTAACCTGCCTTCCACATCACCTGTGAAGTGGCACTTCCTTCTCAAAATGGCATGAGGGTGCCTGGAGAATACTAGCCTGTGTATCCCTGCAAACACTCCTGCTTATTCGTCTAGACTAAAGGCGGCACTGGGGCTGCAGCTCCTGGGATCTGTGGGGTACCATCCAGATTGAGTAGCGCCCGCCCCAGCATCTCCAAGCCACTCTCCCCACAACCGCCATATTGTCTTCCCATCCCGGGTAGACAGGGGTGGTCAGACCTGTGTCACTGGCGTGTGGACGGAGTATAGGCACCTGCCCGGGTCCCACAGCCCACCTGCAGCCAAGACAACCCCGTGCGGATTGTCTGTCTGGCCCTGTTTCTAGGGTGCGCTGCTCTCCGGGGTCGTAGAGAACTGCTTGGGCATGTTATGTTGGTGAATGTGTTTCCACGTGTTGACGCTTACGCTGTCATAGGGAAATGATCCCCATTAGACCAAACACTGTTGTGAGTAGCGCTGCATGGGCGCGGGAGCCGCGGGCTCCTCTTCCCGGCGCTCCCCAGGGGTTAGGCAGGTGGGTTTTCTGAATTGCCTCGAGCTTTGCGTAAGCGCTGCGCACAGTCAGTCTCTTGTAGCCTGTGAGGGCTGGGTGTCAGGTCATTTCCTCTCCTGTTCCTGAGCCGCCCACGTATCAAACCTCTTTCAAATGAGAAGAGTCAGAGTATAGAGTGGTTTCGTTTCCTGTGTATTTTTCTGTACACCAAGCAATTGGTTTCCAGGTCTGAAAAAAGAAATCTAACCTCATGGCAAGTGGCTGCTTTACGGGCCACTTCTACTGAGCGAGATCTGTCCCAAAGATTTTGGGGAACAAGAAGGCTTCTTCTGTCCACTTACTCCTTTGAATTGAAATAATTTTAGTATTTAAAGATTATTTCCCTGTCTGCCTCTGGAGGGTGGGTGAGATGGGGCTCTCGTGTGTGGGTGCCTGCGTTGGCCAGTTTCGGCCCACACCTGTGGCGGCCCGGACGTTGGCTGCCACCACGCCCATAGTGCAACCGGCCTTCGTCGTCCCTGCCCCCCCCTCCCCCCGCGTGGTGGGGATGGGGCGTGGCCGCGCGCCGCGGGGCCCCCCCCACCCCCCTGCTTCCGGGACCACCTGGGGCAGCCAACACAAGGCACTGCGCAGGCGGAGAGTTCGGCCCGCCCCGCACCCCCACGGCCGCCATGATGGCTTGCCAAGAAGCCGAATACAGTGGGGGGAGGGGGGGCTTCACCGGTCCCCTCTCGTTTAGCCTCCATTTCAGGGTGCCCACACCAGCAATAAGTTCATCAAGACAAACTTCACAGAAACAGAAGAGGCGAGGCACAGCAAGAAAGACTTTGAAAACAAATACCCCTAAGGCAGGACTCAAAAAGAGCAAGGCAAGTTCACAGAGCAATGAACTGTGAGGACAAACATGAAAGAGCTACGCATACCACTCACTGGGGAGCTGTGACCAAAAACCCGGCCCAGAAATGCAGTCAAAAAAGAACAGCACACTCCCTCTGCCAGAGGGAGGATGCCTACAGAATGGCAGTGGCCCAACAGCAAAGTTCCTGAAAAGGAGACTAGGAGACCTACCAGCCAATGGCTGTCCCTATCGAGGAGCAGCTCTACCAAAACATAAGGCTGGGAGTCAGGTCCCCAAAGCCAAAGACCTGAAACGTAATGGGATGAAGCAGCAAAATGAGGCAGAAAACAACAACAGCCACCAAGAAACAAGAAGCACTGATACAAGCCAAAGACGCTCGGAATGGCCAATGAAGATATTAAAAAAAAAAAAAGACTAAAGGGCTAAACTTGAACAAACAACAAAAAGAAAGGAGGCCGAGACCAGAGGGGGCGTGGTAGGGTGGGGTAATCCCATGGGGATCAACAATTATGCAATCATGCATTGCACAAAATCCAAAACTAAAAAAATATTAAAAAAAAATTTCCCCCTGCCAGGCACGGTGGTGTACACCTGTAATCCCAGCTACCTGGGAGGCTGAGGCTAGCGATCACTTGAGTCCGTGAGTTCAAGACTACCCCAGGCAACATCGCGAGACCTAGTCTCAAAAAATTTTTTTTATTTCCCACAAAAGATCAAAGTGAGAAACAAGTTCTGATATTTTCAGCTGTTTTCCTTGTCCATCCGGGGCTCCAGGGCAGGAAAAGTGGGCCTTGGGCTGACGCAGCTCTTTTCTTCACAGCTCCTGAAGGATCAGGCCTCCCCTGCACCCCAGGCCGAGTCTTGGCCCTTGGTGGGCCAGTTCTCCAGCATTGGCTCCATGGGGGCTGACGAGTCCAAATGGCTGTGCTCTGAGTTTCAAGAGAGCTTGGTGACCCTGGGGAAGGAAGGCAGGGCCCTGGGGAGGCCCGCCACCCCTCTGCACCTGGTGAGTGCTCCCCTCCTGAGCCAAGTGGGATTTGTTTCGTGGATTTTGCAAATGGGTTCTATATATTTACCTGGCGTCACTGAATACCCCCAACATTCCCCACCGTATCACCTGAGACCATGATCCTTTGCTCACCCCTCCCCTGATTTCAACCCCCCCTCACTGTATCCCACTGTATGCTTTAGTTCTGTTGGCAGGTTGTTAGTTTTCACGCATTCTTGTCCTTTTGTTTGGTTTCTCTATCCCACCTCTAAGTGAGACCATCCGCTATTTATCTTTGTTTTGAGTTCTTTATTTTGTTTTTTAATTAATTAAGTTTTCTTTTTTTTGAGACTAGGTTTTGCTATTTTTGCCCATGGAACCGCAGGCTCATGTTGCCCAGGGTACCACAGACTCAAGCAATCCCCAGCCTCAGCTTCCCAGGTAGCTGGGATTACAGGCGCGTGCCACCATGCCCAGCTTTTTTGGGGGGACTAGGTCTTGCTACGTGCCCCCGGTGGGACTCGAACCGCAATCCCTGGCCCCGACCGTGACTTCCTAGGAATTTATTTTTTTGATTGTACATATATATACACACACACAAACACATATATAAGTATTACATCTTTGTTTATCCTGATATTCTCCCATCACCTTATCACTCGTACACCTTCTTTATCTCTTATCTCTTGTGCCCTCCCCTGTATCTTTTGCTAATTTTTTTTTTTTTTTTAATAGTAGGTCTTGCTATGTTGCCTGGGGTAGTCCCAATCCTGGGACTCAAGTGATCCCCAGCCTCAGCCTCCCAGGTAGCTGGGATTACAGGCGCCCACCACTGCACCTGCTGTTTTTTTGAAAATCAGGTTTCGCTTTGTTACCCGGGGTGGTCTCAAACCCACGAACTCAAGCGATCCCTGTCCTCTTGCCTCCCAGTGCTTGGATCATAGGCACACACCACCGCACCTGGCTTATCTTTTTCTTTTTGACTAACTTTGGTTCACATAACTCCTTCCCACTCCATCCATGTTGCCACAGACTGTTTCCTGCTCTCATCCAGGGCAAGAGTGAGACTCTGTTATCCTTGTCAGATGCTTCAGTCAGTAGTTTGGGGCAGAACCCCTGTGCATCAGTGCTGGCACTTGTGACGAGGTAGCCCTCACGTCATCTGCTGCTGGGAGCGTTGTTTCAGTCACGGCTCCATCTCCACCAACCAGCCCAGGCTCTGTCTTTCCTTCTAGCTGTCAGGCCCAGAAAGGAATTTATTAAGCATTGCCAGCAGAATTACAAGATTAATTATCCAGAGACCCTTGAATTAATATTTTATTTTGCATTCAATTCAGTGTTAACTTGGTATTTTAGAGGGAAATAATAAATCAAAGTATAATATTTTTTTCATCAAGTATGTGTGCTTCTGGTAGTTTAATTGCTAAAAGTTGAGAGTTGTGTGTGTGTGTGTGTATTCAGGAAGTTTTTAAAAATTAAGAAGTTAAATTTTAAAATTTAAAGGTTGTTAAATGGGGCATTTCTACTTGTGATTTTCAGTTCTTAAGCACAAATATTCCAAGCAGGCACGGTGGCACGCACCTGTAATCCCAGATACCTGGGAGGCTGAAGCTAGGGATCACTTGAGTTCGCATAAAGCGAGGAGAAAACAGAAGAGCCTGTGGTGGGGCTGTGGGTGTGTAGTGGGGCCATGATGTGCGCACATACTGGACGGCATCCTACACTTCTGAAATACACACAGCAGTGTAAGCCAGTGTTACCCCAACCAACAGGACTGATGGTGAAGGATGCATTTTTTTTTAATTTTCCTTCATTCTTCTATTTTATGTATTTGTTTATTTGTTTGTTTTGAGACCAAGTCTAGCTATTTTTGCCCATGGAACCACAGGCTCACATTGCTCGGGGTACCACGAACTCAAGCAATTCCCAGCCTCAGCTTCCCAGGTAGCTGGGATTACAGGTGGGATGCATTAGTTTTTAATGAACACTGTGTGGTACATGCAGATGTTGTTTTATGATTCTATATAAAAACGTGTGAAATAAGCCATTTTTACGCCAATCAAATTTTTTTTGAAAGGACCAATATTCCTTTTAACAGTCTCTTCAACATGGTCCCTTCCGGGTTTTATTGTACTTATGGTTTTTCCTCATTTATTTTTAGATTTACCCTTCTGTGGAAAATGTGAGGACCAGCTTAGAAGGCTATCCAGGTGTGTGTTGGGACACTGACTCCATTGTGCATTTTGTGTGAATTTTCTAAGTGTTCTGGTGAACTTTTCCAAACCAATAATGAGCATGCCTTCCTCCTTGAGAGCAGAAAAGAACTGGTAAGAAATTTGTAATTGAATTTCTCTTAGCTGGGTATGTCTGTACTAACATATATTACACACATCCATGCTTACACATTGACTTATAGGTTAATATTGTTCCAAAGATGATACCATACAGTAGGGTGATTTGGATGTGTTCATCTTCACAATAACCCTCTGTTAACCTTCTCATCTTTACCAATAAGGTTGTTCTCACGTCTACCACCAGCCAACTAGTTGTCCCAGCAAGATGATGCAAGGAAACCAGGTTCCTTGCCCCTCTGTCACTCTCCAGAGCTGTTCAGACTTTCTTTTCTGTGCTCACTCGCTCTCCACATCCTCCTCCTGCCTGTCTCAGGTACTGCAATGTAGGCCGGGCACGGTGGCTCGTGCCTGTAAGCTTGAGCCTATGAATAGGCCGGGGCTAGGGATCGTGGTTCGAGTCCCGCCTGGGGCCCTTAGCGAGACCTAGTTCCAAAAAAATAGCTGGGCGTGGTGGCGCGCGCCTGTCATCCCAGCTACCTGGGAAGCTGAGGCGGGGGATTGCTTGAGTCTGTGGTACCCTGGGCAACGAGAGCCTGCGGTTCCACAAGCAAAAATAGCGAGACCTAGTCTAAAAAAAAAATAAAATAAAATAAAAAAATAAAGTACTGCAGTGTTCTTCAGAGCTTGGATTCCAGATACAGAAATATTTAGACCTAAAATTGAGATGAAGCTTTTGACCTAGCTTTCTTGACAGATTTGTTTACTGCAGGGCTTCCTCTGTAAATGTCTGGGATCATCTTAGACATATTTCTCAATCTTGCCCTCTGTCTCCCGTGGACACGTGCGGTGTGCTCAGTTTACATCTGGAGTTGAACACACACCTACCATCCCACCCCCACACCCCTCCCCACCCCCAGAGTACACTCAGGAGGTATTAGGCAAAACTCTGAAGAGTGGATTTCTCTGGAAAAGAGGTCTGGTTGGCATCTGCTCACAGCTAGAAGCAGAGCGCTCTGAGTCCAAGATGCGACCCTGGCAGAAAAGTCTTGATAGAATGTGTGGAGTGAGTGTATTTGCCTATTTGCTGCATCTTAATGACAAAAGTAAATTATTTCACTGAGGCTCTCGGACATGATTTTTTTTTCTTTTCTCTTCATCTCTACTTCTAACAGACTAGATCATTCAGAGCATACTTTTTCATGTTGGAAGAACATGACATTTCCAATAAAGCTGTTTTATAACTGATCCTAAAACCCTGAATGTGTTTTTAGTTAGGTCGTTTCAGTAGGAGATACAGCATGCCTTCTATGGCAAGTAGGAAAAATGTAAAGCCCTCTCTGGATAATAGATTGATAGAAAGAAGTTCCAGCTTGTATTTGGAAAATCACTGATGTATCTGCAGTGAAATTTCCCTCTGTTGAAAGATGGACGAAACTGGCTTCTGCCTATGTTTCTGCTTCAATCTGTGCTTTTCCCTTTGGAGGAATATGGCTTTTTGAATTCCTTCATTGAAAATGTAACTATTGACTGAATGTTTTCATTTGTTCCAGGGAGCATTCTGTTCCATTTGTTTGTGAGACTCTGCTTAGCCAGGACAGTCTGTTCAGAAGTAGCAGGATGAAGGTGCAGGAGGCAGGAGAACCTTGATCTTATGCTGGCTGGTCTGACCCCCACCCCCAACCCCCCCAGATGTCCTGGTGGTGGGCAAAGACAAAGACAGGGCAGGATAGGCCTTACCCTCAAAGCACAGTTTAGAGTTCCTCTCCTGTGAGTACAATAGGCCGACCAGGACTCCTTCTGTGATGGCTACTGGTACTTCCAACCTGTACTGTGACAGACATTCAAACACACACACACACACACACACACACACACACACTCCTACACGTACACACACCTCTCCTCACCCTGCCACCCAGGGATTCAGGAAGACCTTTCTCTTTTCAGAGAGTAAGTATTTTCTCTTTACCCAACATCCCTAAGAAAGGAAAGCCCATTGAAAGAACACTTTCAATGCAAGTATAGACATTTTCTTTCAAAGAACTGTATATCATGAGATAATAAGTAATGGAAGTAAATTTGCTTTTTCCTTTTAGAAGTTTCTCGCTGTTTACTATCGATTTTCCTCTTTGTACAGGGCTCATATTTCATAATTTGTGTTTTATTTTTCTTTTATAAGCTGGAGGCTCTCTTCCCTATAGCATCCAGACAGCCGAAAAACAGCCCTGGCTCCATTCCTATTTTCAGTAAGTCATCAGTTCAAAGTGTTGCCATTGCTTCGTGAGAAATAAGAATGTTATTTATGTCAGACTGAGTTTTTTTTCCCCTCTAAAGAACTTTACATCATAGCGCTATATATTTTCATCTGCACGTGTTAGGGATAGAAATAACTTAAAACGAGAACTTAAAAGATTTTTTAAATAGGTGGTTAATACCAAAGAGTAAAATTTATCTCTGGAAGTTTTCTATTTATACTTTGGCCTGCAAAGAAGAAGATAAATAATAGAACATGGTGGGTAGTTTAGAATTTATATAAGCGGCATGTCAGTTCTTATTGCCAGTCTATAAAGTGTAATCATGAGCTACCATACGAGAACTGTGGGGGCTGCAGGTTCACTGAGGGTAAAACTTATGCCAGTCCAGGGCACAAGGGCAGATCTGCCAGCACAGGAGGTCAGTAGCTGGAAGCACAGTTGAGCTCAGCGTCCTCCTCCCTGCTGGCACTGGGGAGACTATGCCCACCGCATGTTCTAGGCCTACACAGTTTCCTGCCTGATTGAACAAACACTGGCAGGCAACCAGAAACGAAGGTGATATTACAGCCTCCGTGTGTCATCCTGGTCCTTGGTGACACTTTCAGGAGGCTGTACCTGACAGTGAACATCTCCGCATACAGGGGTTCTCTCAACATTATCTTCCTTCAAGGAAATTCCTTTGTCCAACAGTGAGCCTACCTAATCTTCGTTCCGTGCACTTGCTGTTCTGTCAAGAGGCCCTCCTCGGCCTTCCACCAGTGAGAATAGTGGCCTCCTAAATACATGAGCCCATGAGCCATAGGCCTGCAAGGTTGAGAACTCGAGACCCAACTCATATGCATGGTTGGCAGCACGTCACGGAGGGCAGTTCCCCTCCTCTTCCACATTCAGTTGCTATATTCTTAGTGTCCATGGTTTTCCCATGGCCTATCTCACTTTGCCCAGCAGGCTCAACCTGTGCCTGGTGGTGCCCTGCCACACATGGCTCCTGATTGAAGGAGCTTGCAGCCAGTTAGGAGACAAGGCCTGCAAACACAACACAAGGAGCGTAGACCCTTCACACAACGACCTTGAACTGGGCGGGTCCACTTATATACGCAGATTGTCTCAAGAGCAGGCGATGTAAACAGACAGGGCCAGACGTGTGTTTTCTCTCAGATGATTCTAGTCTTCATGTTGCTCTCTTGTAGGAATAGGATAACGTGATGCATTTAACATACTAAACGGGATTGACCAGCGGCTCAAGTTGGGGGGCAGCATTTTGTCAGCAGAGGGCAGTCACATTTTGGGGGAATGAAACGTTATACTCGGGTGTTCAGTAGCATCGGGGTGGCACCCGGACTCCCCTGTCAATGAAGCACACGTCGTGGCAGAATAGACGAGAAGGCTGACACCCGGAGCCTCCCGTGCCACATTGTAAAAGGGGCACACGCGGCTTCGTTGTCCTACGCAGTGTGGGTGAGAAATCAGGCTGAGCATGCAGAGGCTAGGGCTCTGTTCTTCGAGCAGCTTGCCAGTGTTGGGATGCTGACGACCCCTTTGTCTCTCCTGTCACAGCAAGTGGTCAGCCGAGACATCTGGCCGCAGCAACGCCATGCCACACATCAAGACGTACATGAGGCTCTCCCCAGACTTCAGTCAGGTGGCTTGGTTCCTCGTCACAAGGTAAGTAGCTTCATGTTCCATGTGGAGGAATTTTTTTAAGTGCTTGTAGTTTCTGCTCTGAATACTGAGAATGGAATAGGCTTCTGAAATGCAGCTTTGTAGATTTATGTTAAGGATGGGTGTGTGTGTGTCTGTCTTATAAAGCCTTATTTAAAGGGGGGTCCTAATTCCTTGATAAGGCATGTTATCACTGGTTTTATTTATAAGTTCACATGTTTATCAGTTTTACATAAATTTTGTATTTACTTCTGTTAACACATTTGAGGGTAAATATAAGAGAAAACAATGTGGTAAAATTGACATTTGTCCCATAATCACGTTCTCCTGAAGTTATTGCAACTTAAGCACTCAAATCTCCCATGTGTCCTTTCTTAGGAAAAAAAATCTTTATTAAATTATAATTGACACAGATGAACATTTATCCGTTGGAAGTGAGCAGCATGCAGAAAGTAGTGATGACAGCACTGGGTGTCAGTGCTGTCACAGTTTTCAGACCTGTGGCCGTCAGCTCAGTCCAGCTGCAGTGTGTCGGTCACCTCCCATAAACACTCCCTCCCCACCTTATGCTTCTGTGACAGCTGTGTCGGCCTTGCAATGATGGAGGCTTGGGAAACGGTCTCAGGCCTCCATCCAGTCTCTGCCAGGGAGATTCTCTTCCTGTGAAAAACAGCTGGGCGTGAGCCTGTCTGCTGAACAAACACTGAGCGTCTGATGATATAATAGCTCAGCTGACACCAATAATAGTTGCGGTATCATAGAGTAGAATCATATCTTTCATAATGCGCAGACATTGAAACCGAAGTCAAAAAGCACTTGGGAGCAAACGAGAGAGTTGACCGGAAACGAAACCGAGTCACACCCCCTGTGGGTAGACATCATGGCTGCCTCCACTCTGCTTGCACCCAGGGCAGGATGCCTGGCGGTGTTCATGGTGCAGAGCCCTAACATGAAGGAAATGCTTTCTTGGGTCCTAGAGACAAGCATTCAAGACCCTGTTGCTCTGTGGACGTGGAAAATGACTCAACTTGAGTCTGTCAGCAAGTGTGTACCCTGGGGATCATGAGGGCCACTTCTGGGGTGGTTGTAAGAGCACCACTGTGTGGGGGGTCCGTGCCTGAGATAGAATAGACCCTAGAATAGACCCGGGACAGATGACCTGTGGCCAGGCTTGTCTGAGACTGCAAGGTGCCTGGAGAGTGGGTGCACTTCTCTCTGCAGCTCCAGAAGGAGAAACCTTCTGAGAGGCAGGCCTTCGAGGTGGAAAGGCCCTGAATTCTAGACTCCCCACATGGGGAACACATTGCCAGAAAGAGCATAGAAGGCCTGGGGTCCCTCTTTGCATGAGAAGCTAAAGTCCAAGTTGCCTGGGTGAGTATGAGATTGGCATTCATCCCATGAGTCCCCGCCCCCCCCACCCCAACTTTATTTTAAATAAGAACACACTTGGAGGAAGCTAAGAAGGCTGAATTAAAGTTACATGAGAAATTAGGTTTTGAGGCTGCCTGGTCTCCTGCAGAGTTAATCACCCAGACCATGCATTTGAGTTTATTGCGGGTCCTTGACCCCTCTCCGGAGGGACTTGTGTCCTCAGAGGCTGCGTTTCCATTGCCATGGCAGTTCACCTTGGAGCCTATCACTGGTGACAAGTCAACCAGCCAGGCAGCTGACAGGCCGAGGGGGCACAGCATCGAGCAGAGCGCAAAGGTCCCTTCCTCTGGGGTGGCCACTCCTTCGTCTGGCCACTTCCATTTCAGAAAAGTCATTACAGGCTAAGCCTGGGCTCGCGTCTCCTGGTGGCATGCTCCAAGGGTGGCAGCGCAAATGTCGCGGTCACCTCTCCAGCCACGTGTGTTAATTACCTGGTTTGTGAACCATGTGCATTATTAAGCTCGGGTTCGTTCGGCTTAACTGGGATTCAGAAAGCAGCTTATAACTTTGTTCTGTTTACAGAGCAGGTGACGAAAAGGTTTGGCAATAGATAAAGGCTTTGCTAAAATGAATGTGTGGTGGATTTAAGCATGGGTCTGATTAGCCTTTAAAATCACGACAAGTACGTCCAGCCCAAATTATATGTTCAGAGAAACCAAAACTAGTACTTTACCTAGCACTTGAGCGCGAGCGTATTGAAATGTCATGTTCACTACCAATTCCCTCTCTCGTCTGGTTGCATTTCTGCAAAGCCATTTATAGTGCCTGAGCCTACCATGAAGTCATCCTGTGTCTGATGGACAGCCTGTTGTTATGGAAATTACTGGGACACGATGACAAATACCGTGTTTAAATTCTGCCACACCACCGAGCAGGCGAGATGAGTCCTAAGAAGCTGCCTTGGCTAAGAACACGCCTCGGAGTAATTGGCAAACCTAGGAGAACAATTATGAAAGTTGTGCGTTGTGGGTGGGCGGAGAGCAGTCGCTGTTGCGGTTGCCTGGCAACTGACAGGCATTGGGGGATCGTAGGGGATGAGCAGGAATGTTGGTGCTGCCACTTTGGGGGGAAAGTAGACAAGTGCTCGGCTAGAAACGCTCCCCAGCTTCTGGAGGAGACATAAAAGGCTTCTCCCTCCTCTGCCTTGCAGCATCGCTCTGCGGTGTTTCTCTGCTGCCTGCTTCTTTGATTCTGAAGCAGGTCATCTTATTTTTTTCCTCCTTTGTCTGGACTTTTTCTGGTGAAAAAGAAATTAGATCACGAAGAAGGAAAATATTTGTAGATTGGGTTGCCAGGCACCCTGGCTCCAAGACGCTGCTTTTAACTGGTTTCTCTGACACGCTTTGTTGCAAGCAGTGGTTATCAGTCCACAGTCTGCAGATGACTTCCTCTATATGTTAGAGACGATTCACGCCCTGGAGCAGCACCGTGCTCATTTGCTTGCTTGTTCGCTCACTTGCTTGCAGTCTCTCAAGTTAGACCAGAGACAGACAGCATGTCCTGTTCCACATCCATGGGAGCAGATCTCACTGGAGCATTATGGAAATAGGATAAAGCTTAAGACCTCCCCCACCCCTAGAACCTTCCAGACTCTGTGCGCACTGGGCTTGCTAACCACAAACTTGGGGGCGGTCAGAATCATCTCCAGGTCTCTAAGGCAGATCAGCCCAATGGTGGCCACACATGGGCCCTCCAGTGCTTCCTGGATGTCTTTGTGATAGGATGATGACCCCACTGTACCACTTCCCCACTTGTAGAACCTGGAGGCTGACTAGATCGCTGGTACTTACAGTGTTCCTGGGAGCTCAGAATATTCTGGAAGCCTCTTTCAGAGCCCACCACCACCTTTCATAGGGGAGAAGAGTAGAGACACATGCCTTTGGCTGCTTTGAATGTTTGCTTTGAACAAAAGACTCCAGGTGTTTTTAAGGTTGAAAAACACACAGTGGCTCATCCCCACAGGTCTAACAAACATTTCATAGTTCTATTTAAAGTGTTATTTTCCCCCACGTTACCTTTGTGCTTTGCTTTACTGTTGACTAAGCACGTTCACCTACGTTGGTTCATCCTGTTATAACCCAGTGAGGTGAACAGATGGTCTGAAGCCCATAGCATCAATGAAATTGACACCTAGAGAATGTTCCCGTGTCACTGCTGGCCAAGACTGAAAATAAATCGTTGGCGTCCGCCATCCTGCCCCAGACCTTCTCTTTCCACTGTAGAAGTGAACCAAAATAGTGAGACATCTGAAGAAATGAAGTCCCAGTTTTGGTTATCACATCAGCTACTATTAAATGCATACTCTCAGGAGGTATGAACCCACTCCCCTAAACCATACACAGTGCTGAAAACCATTGTTGCATCAATAGTTTTTTTTTTTTAAATGCTGTGGGGGAAAAAAATGCACAGTGCAATTCTGTACTGCAGTATACCAACTACCAATTTTGATCTGAAATTGAAAAGGCAACGTCTGTCCCTTTGGAGGCTGGGTGCTGGTGAGCCAGCTCCGAAAGCCCCTATCATTCCATTTGCAGGGTCAGCATGGGTGAATCCTTCTGAAAAGGCTGACCCCTAGGCTGAGCTATGCCAAGCACTGTTCTGAATTCTGCTTAGACTGGAAAGAGTTGACTTGGTGTCAGATAGATCTGTGATTGAGTAACAAAGCCAGGCTGCAGATAGATTTCTCAGAATCGGGTGGATTGTCACAATTGGTGCCTGCAGAACCCACATCAAGTATCTAATCTGTAATGGTCTGTTCCCACTTATCTGCAGGAGAACATAGGTTTATCATTTTCTTTTCCCACTGCCATTTCTTATATGCTGAATCTATAAAACACAATGCCAGCCCTCAAAGCACAGCTGATATTCCAGCCCCTGTGGCACTTCATTTCACAAATAGTTGAACATCTGTAGAGTCAGTTTAAGGCTCACCATGCTAGTAACTTCCTGACATGTATCACTTACACCTGCATTAAAAATCAGAGACTTTCTGCATCAAGGAAACTAGTCCTCTTCCATTACGATATAAAATAGAGCCCCACTTTATTTCTGCTTTGCAAACTTGTACGAGGATTTCATGAAGTCAGTGAAACTACCTGGTGGGTGGTTTTTTTACAACCCATCTGCCACCAAAACTGGATAGACTTGCCCTCCAGGGAACTCCATTGCCTGGTGTCTCACCCAGCAAGGACCGGAACACTGCATATGCTAACAGCTGGGATTTAGTAGGCACCATGAATGTGCCAGAGACCTCACGCTCCACACCTGATGTGGAAGGCAGGAACATCACCATATTTCACAAGTACAGAAGTCAGCGATGTTGGCACTAATGGAAATGTGTGCAAGCTCAAATTTTGCTCTTACACCTGCCATGCTTTTTGTGCTTAATTATCAATGACTTCTTCTCCAGATTTTGTGGGTTTTTTTTTTTAAGTTTTCTTTCTCTGTGATGAATACAGTCTTAGTCTTAATAAATTGTATCTTCTAAATCTGGGTGCATTTCTCTTTTTTTTTTCTTTTTTTCTTGTGCTAATTGGAGCTTTCTTGCCTACATGGCTGCAAGGTTCAGCTGGGAGACATCTGGACTGTAATAGCCACAGAGAGTTCTTCATGGGGCAAGGGAGTGAGGGGGAGTAGATTTTTGGAAGAGAAAATTACCCCCAGATTACCCCCAGGAGTGGGTAGAATGCATGGTACCTTGAAAAAGGAAATGATCTTTGCAGAGATGTAGAGGCAGGCACTATATGATACATGCCCACCATTACATTGTCATAGAGAACAATTTCACTGCCCCAAGAACCCTCTGTGTTCCACCTATTTATTCCTCCTCCTTCAAGCCCCTAGCTGATCTTTTTACTGTCAGTAGTTTTGACTTTTCGAGAATGTCAGGTTTTGTTGGTGTCGTACAGTTGAAACCTTTTCAGATTGCTTCCTATCACTTGGCATTGAACATTTAAGGTGCCTCTGTGTCCTTTCATGGCTTTCTAACTCAGTTCTTTTTAATGCTGACTAATATCCAGCTATCTAAATGGTCCATAGCATCTCTGTATTCGCTTACTGAAGCTAATCCCACTCGCTTCCAAACTTGGTCAGTTATGAATTGAACTGAATAAACATCTGTATGCAGGTTTTTGTGTGGGCTTAGCTTTCAACTTCTTTGGGTAAATGCCAAGGAACTGGGTGCTGAACTGTATAACATTAGATGGAAGGAGCTGCCAAACTCTCTTCCAAAGTGACAACCACTTTCCCTTCCCACCAACAATGGAGTAGAGTTCCTATTGCTCCACTTCCCTGTCAGCATTTGATGTTGTCAGTGTTCTGGGTGTTGGCCATTCCAATAAGGTTGTAGTGTCTCGTTCTAATTTTTTTTCCCTCTAGCCCATGAGGTGGACACACCGTCCATCTGTGTACACACCGTCCATCTGTGATGTCTCTTCTTCACTGGTGAGGTGGTTGTTAGATCCTTTTCCCCTTCTTTAACAAGCTGGTTCTTAGTGAGTATTAAGAATTTGTTTCCCCATTCTTTGTGTACTATAGATACCCATCCTTATCAGATAAGTAGTTTGCAGAAGTATTTTCCCAAGAAAGCTTGTCTTTCCATTCCCCTTACAGTTTTATTCACAAAATGGAAATTTTAAAGGACATCCAACTTAATTTTTTCCTTCTGTGGATTGTGCATTTGGTGCTGTACCTGAAAATTGCCTTTGTCATTTACTGCTTGTCCTTATTTTTTTTAGGTATATTTCTTATAAATCTCATCTGATAGGCTCTGCTACCAGGTGGTGTCACTGAGTTTGCTTTCAGTGTTGATACTGTTCAGTTCTAATTTCCAGTGACGCCATGTTGTCTCAACCCTTGTTTCCTTTCTTGTCTCTCCGTTTCCTCCCTCTATTGGATTCATCAAGTTCACTTCATTCCATTTCCTTTCTATAAATTTGAAAAGTTGGAGTCCACCAGTAATAAACTTAAAATTTAATAATTTGAAAATCTGAATTTAATCCATGTTCTCCCAAGCAGCCAAGAAATAGAGAACTTTATACTGATCTACTATTACCTACAAGTGTATAATGCTTCTGTTTTTCTTCCCAGTAGCCCTGTCTTTTGGGGGCAAACTCACCTTTTGTGGGAGTCACACTACCTGAACTAAATCCTTTTGTGCAGTAAGTTCTCCAAACCAGCATCTTTAATTAAGTTGGTTTTCCTAAACTTAACTTTGCCCTTATTTCTGAGTGATAATTTAACTGGATTAAAAGTTCTTTTGTGTTATTTCCTCCCACTTCTTTGAGGAATTTTTCCCTTGGCTTTTGAACTCAGTTGCTATTGAGAGACTGCTATGTCCTCAGCCTTTTATATGCAATCTAGTTTATCTCTGCTTTTGATTCTTCTCTGTCTTTGGTGTTCTAGAACTTTGCTACAGTGTATAAATAGGTATTGGAGTTATTTTTATTTATTCTTAGCAGGAATTGCTGTGCTACTTCAGTCTGAAGACCTGACCTTTCAACAGTTGTCTGGAAATATTGGCTATTATGTTCTTACATATTGACATTTGCCTTTCTACTTCCCTCTTATGGTCTTACTAAATAAATGTTAGGCCTTCTCAGTAGTCATCTTATTTTTCATTGCTTCACCTCCTAATTGCTTTCTACCTAATTTGTTCAGATCTCTTGACTAGTTCATTAACCTTGTTTTCAGCTGTAATCAAGGTATCATCTTATTCATCAACTGAGTTTTTAATATCAGCAACTCTTTTTCTGTTTGGGGCCTCCCAAGATAGAATACGCTCCGTATTTTACCTCTTAACCACAGTCAGGCTGCCTGGGTTTCAAACTCTTGTACTCTCCCTCATTACCTGTAAAACCACATTGCTTCTGTTTTCTCACCAGCTGAGTAAAGGCACAACAGTGTGGACGTCTAACTGCCTAGGGTGGAGGTACAGATGCAAAATACATGGAGGGATTAAAGCAGTGCCTGGTACATAGTAGGTGCTGTGCATTGGCTGCTACTGTGAGATTTGTTTTTCTCTTGTTTCATGATGTTTTGTGTGTTGTTTTATATACAGCATTTCAAATATACTTATGTTTATCTGAAGTTCTTGAAAATCTGTTTTTTCTGTTGACTTTTACACCATGAGAGGTTGGAAAGATTTTCTGCATTTTGAAATTTGAGCTCATTAGGCTTTCACTGTAGAATTATTCAGAGCCTACCTGAACTTCTCTGCCTCAAGGTAAATTCTATTTGTCGCCAGTCTCCTTAAGAGCCTAGGACTTTTAAGAGCCTAGAGCATTTTATGTTAACCTCTTGACCTGAGGTAGGGCAGGTTCTAGGCACTGCAGTGGTTAGAGATAAGGTAAAAGAAAAGAACTGGCCAGAGAGATTGAAAATACAAAGAAAACCAAAATGCAAGTCAAAGGAAATTGTCTCATCTGTCAGGGTCAACAAGAGGCTCTGGGAGTCGCATATCGCCAAGATATAGAATCATCTGAGGTCAGAGAAGTTTCATTGGATGTGACCATGTGGAAGACTGGAAGACTGTGATGACTTTGATTTCTGTATAATGGCATGAGAAGCCTTATTGAAATGATGCAACCAGTTGAAGGTTAAGTGAAATTCTTTGTGAGTTTGCACTAGAGGTCATAACCAGTGCAGTAAGGCAAATAAAAACAAAAGACGGAAGGCTTCTAAAAGAAGTATAGCTTTAATTTGCAGAGAACATGGTTGTATTTTTATAAAATCCTAAGAAGTTTAAATAAAATGCCACCCAGAACATCAAATACTTGGAAATAAACAACAGGTGTGCAAAACACCTACACTAGAAGCTGCACAAAAGAGACTGCTGAGAGAAGTTAAATATGCAAACATACACATATTTAATGTTAACATTAAATTTAACATTAAATATTAAGACATCACTTTCTCACAATTCATTGATAGATGTCATTACAACTCCAGTCTGAATCCCAGCAGGATTTGTTACAAAAACCAACAAGCCAATTCTAAATTTATATTTCAAAAGCCAAGCTTAAGAATAACCAAAGTAACTTGCGCGAAGAGCAAGCTGATTCCAAAATTCATGTGGATTTACAAAGAACCTAAAATAGCCGAAGCGGTTTTGAAAACTTAGAGTACCTGACTTCAAGACTCCCTGCGGAAGCCCAGTTAGACTGTAGGGTTGGCATAAAAAGTTGATACGTTGATAAATAAACAGAATAGAGTGCAGAAATGGACACCAAAATAATCAAATGCCACTCAAAGGAGGAAAACATTCTTGTCAATAAATAGTACGAAAGCAATTGGATGTCCACACAGACTGGGTTTGGGGGGAGAGAAGAGATGACAGCCTGTGCTTCCTGTCTGTTTCAGGCTGAAAATGAAATTTCAGGTGGATGGTAGAGTTAAACAAGAGAGCTAAAGCAATAAAGTTGTGAGCAGGAATAACCTAGTGACCTTATTGTATGTCCATTTAGGAGACACGGAATGCATGTGAGCATAAAATATTGTAAGAATCCATGCTCTCAAAAGAGACTACAGCTGGGGATGAACAAGGAAGGCCCTAGACTAGACGAGACTGAACTAGACTTCAGGCTTGGAAGCGCTTGGAAGGGAAAAGATGCTATTTGGAGAGCTACTCTCTTCTCTCCCTAAAGAAAACAAAGACCTGTCCTGGGAGAGTGATCATGACTTCAGCAAACTGGAGGAACACCTGCTTGACAGCTCAACATGGAAAAGACGCTGTGTGTTCATTAGAGTGACAGCTTCCAATGATGCCCTGGCCCTGGACCCCAGGTACGTCACCAGGAATGCAGGTTGTGGGCAGAAGCAAGTCACTCATCACCTGACCTTGAAGTGGGAGGCGCTCCAGGAGTGTCCCCTGTAATCACAGAGGCACCTGTGAGTGGAAGAAGAGAGGTCGGGCGTGATGGCTGCCACCTGGTCAGCCTTGAAGATGGAGGAGTGGAGAGGCCAGCTGAGCTGAGCATCTGGAGACTGGGAAAGACCAGCCATGATTCTCCTCTGGAGCCTCCAGAAGGAATCCCTGACTTTAACCCAGCAGAACTCACTCTGGATTTCTGATCTCCGCAAGTGTTAAGCATCGCTGGCCTTTTTTTTAGACACTCAATTTGTGGGACTTCATGAGAGCAGCAAGAGGAAGTGGTTGCACACTGCTTATCGGTTAAAAACAGAAAGACAACATTTAAAAGATAATGCACAGAGTTAGCTGCCCAGCCAGTGTGATGGAAGATACTGAACACCCTGCTCGTGAGAGGAAGCAAATTTAATGAGATCTATTTTGCTTGTTAGATTAAGAAAACTTTTCCTGAGGTCCCTTCCACCCGAGAAGTTCCTTTCACACACGGCTGGTGATGGTCTTCATGAGAACACTGTCATAGACAATTTTACAGAAGGCATCAGAGATACAGAGCCAGCACTTCACACATATAAACTGAGTCTTTTACAGCAACAGGATCATCCACAGTGTGAACCTTTCCTTAAGCACCTAACAAGGGAACCACCCACGAACAGCACAGGGAAATCCCCAGCCAGTGCAGCTCAGAAGGTAGCTCACAGTGTCATGTGTGGGTGATGGGAAGACCGCCCGGAACTTGACTCCCTCCTCATCACCCCAGCTCTTCAGTCCGCATCATCCCTTGCATCTTCTCTCAACATCCTGGTTATACACTTGGAGAGCGTTCCCTGCACCCAGCCCAGCTGGTCCCACATTAGGGCTAATGGTGAAAGAAGTTTCATGCACAGCCATGAACCCATCGTGTTCACTCTCGAAGGGATGCTCAGTGGGCTATTCTCACAAGTGCTGGGACCAGGCGAGAGGTGGTAGATGGCAGGCCTGTCCACATGCATGGAGTCAGGTTTGCCAAGAGATCACCCTGGGGCTCCGGCTCTACCCTGCTTCCTGTGGCACGTAGTGGGGACAGTCACACCCAGCCTCCGTGGGGCGAGCATTCAGGGCAGAGTGTAGGTTTTATCTTTGTGGTCAAACATCTGCGACATAACTGACTGTGGGAAAGACACCCTGAGTGATGGCTTCCAAAGATGCCCACAGAGGCAAAGGGGAGCTGTCCAGTGGGATGTAAGTGTGGTTAGCTCTCGTCACTGAACCGTTGTCCAGAAGGGAACTTTGGACCTTCCTGGGCATTCTGGGGTCAGGAAGCTAAGGTCACAGAACAGGGGGCACCTTGGAGTATCCCCGTTAGTGGGCAGAGTCTCTTCTGTCAGTCGGCCTGCCTCTCTTCCCAGTGCACATGAGATGGACACCTTTCCTGAATGATCCTTCCAGGACTCTTTGTTATACAATATTCAGATTTACTCCTGTGGTTTACACTTGAGACAGAATTTCCATGTTGTGGACTGAAATGTGTTCTCTAAACCGTGGAAGAGTGACCCACCAGGAGTCGAGTTGGGGGGAGCTGTGACACTGCCCATTGAAGCACGGGCAGGGGTCAGCTTTGCTGGGGACTCAGGGGAACTCACCCCTGGTGGCTCCGAATTGTGTCCACATGCCAACACCTTGCCTGGGCTTCCCTTCTGTGTGTTTCCGTGGGCACAGGAGGTTGGGAGAGCAGTGGGATGCTGCAGCCCATCTGTGGCCTACTTGGCTGGCACAAGGCACAACTGGACCTGCCCTGTGCACCCTCCCGTGGGCCTTGCTACGGGTCCTGCCTCCTGGGCCTCGCTCTCAGGCAGAGGGGTTTCCACCAAAGAGATGGTCTTGGAGGGTGGGCGGTCCTCCAGGGAAGATGGCTGCAGCGCATGCTCACTGCCTGCCATTATGAAGTCAGGTCAAAAGTGGGGCAGAAGCCTGCAACCAGCACGGTACATTTAAAGTGTAGCAGTCAGGTTCCCTCAGGTTCGTACCACCCACGTGTAGCCGTTGCTAGCCACGTTGTAGCCAGTCAAAAATGCAGTTCAGCAACAAGGTTTATTTGCAAGGGAATATTAATAGGAAAAGCAAAAAGTCCTCAATGCCACAAGTGGCCAGTTATTTCACCCCAAGTGCCATTTAGTACGAAAGTCCCAAACACATGTCCAAGATGGTGTCCCTTTGCCCCTCCAAATCTGAGAGACAGGCACTCTCAGGCAAAGTCCAGTCTTTCTCTCTCTTCTCTTCAAAGTCCAGGCTTCTTCTCTTCGCTTCTTCTCCACATGCTCTGCTTCTCCAAGGCTCTTCAAACTTCTTCCACAAAATGCTGATCCCAAATCAGCTTTCCACATCTGCCACCTTGCTGCGGCTCCACACACATCCTTTACCAGACCCACCTTTGGTGGTGTCTGGCCAAATCCACCAGGCCTGCCCTCAGCAGCCCCTGGTCACCCCTGGCCTGCCATTCTGGCATCCAACTCCACACCGGCTACTCCTTTGCCAGCCACTCTCTCACCATGACTCCTTGCCACTTCCAGCTCACTCCTCCAGGGGGCTTCCCCTGACCAGGCCACCTGAGCCTGTTCTCTTCATCCGCCATTCTCGTCTCTTCCTCTCCTCTCTCATGTCCTTTTCTCTCATATGTCCTCTGGCGCTTTCCATTTTCTCTTGTGCAGGGTCTTTCAACTCTACCCACCAGGGCATTTTAGTGCCTATACAATTTTTAACTGCGTCACTACCCTGTATCAGTTACACCAGTGTCTGCCTGCAGGGTCCCACCATGGACCTTGGAAAAAAAGTTTTTTCCCCTCAAGTTCTAACCCCACTTTATCGCCAGCTTCCGCGTCCTCTGTTATATGTCCATGGCACGTCGCCACGGGTCTGAGATGGAGGCTCCTGGGCCCCCAGGAAAGCGCCCCTCCCGTGTGGTTTGTCCCAGCAGCAGGGAGGACAGAGGTCTACAAGGTCCTGGATGGATCTGGCCGCGCTCACTTATCCCCAGAGTGAAGCTTGTCGAGTCTGAGGAGCTGAGCTCTGTGTTCTCGGAATGAAATAGCCTGTGGGAAGCCTCCCTGGAAGCTGCCTCCACTCTCTCCCTTTTCCTGGTGCACCCCTGGGTGAGCTCTCGCCTTAACATGCTGTGGGAGAGACAGTCTTTACCAGGGACACCTCAGAGTAGCCGAGTACCCCGGACCCAGCTGAGTCCCCGTCCTCCCAGGGCAACCCTGGCTCGGCCAGACCCCAGCTGTCCACTGAAGTGTGCTGCTCAGCGCTCTTGTTGGGGACACACCCCAGCCGGGAACCCCCAGAGCTGCTGGCTCTGGCTTGAAGGCAGAAGATCGCACTGTGTGTCCAAAACAAGGCAGAAGAGCCGAAGGTGCCGCTTCAGTACCACTGATAAGCTACTGAAGCTGTTTTTCCTTAAATGTTACTTTTATATGCAACAAAACCAGAAACCCCGGCCGCCCCGGGACCATGGGAACAAAGGGGTTAGGCCAGAAAAGGAACTCTCAAGAAGGATAATGATTTTCAGAGCTGCCCTCAGGCGCGAGAGGCAGTCCTGGGTGAAGCCACCCCACGTCAGCAGTTAGAAAAGTCTTGAGGGCTAGAGCACCGTGGGGTTTGAATTCCCTTCCCCAGCAGGCCAGGGCCGAGCCGTGCCCTCTGACGCTGCCGAGATGCCTCACTGAGTCCCTGTGTGTCTGTCCCTGCAGCGCAAACCTGTCCAAGGCCGCCTGGGGAGCCTTGGAGAAAAACGGCGCCCAGCTGATGATCCGCTCCTACGAGCTCGGGGTCCTTTTCCTGCCATCGGCATTTGTAAGTGCACACTTGACACCGAGCGGTCGCATGATGACACACCTGGGGTGGGGAGCAGGGCCAGGCTCATCCTGGCCTGAGCTGCCGAACCCCGGGGAGCCCCCTCAGGTTTCTGGCTGTGGGGGGATCACTGCTCTCAGAGCATGCACCCCATTTGAGATGGACGAATGTGAGTTACGGCTTTTACGTGAAGAGAGCGACGTGTGACTTCAAGAGTTACCATGAGGTGGTCAGTGATATGTCACCAAAGGATGTCCCAAGAGGTTTGAGGTTGGGGTGACAGAGATTGGG
>PVHY01004793.1:0-90004 GCA_004024945.1 Uropsilus gracilis | reverse complement strand
CACAGACTCAAGCCATCCCCAGCCTCAGCCTCCCAGGTAGCTGGGATGACAGGCACGCACCACCATGCCCAGCTATTTTTTTGGAACTAGGTCTCGCTACGGGCCCCAGGCGGGACTCGAACCGCGATCCCTAGCCCCGGCCGCTTCATAGGCTGAAGCTTACAAGCACGAGCCACCGTGCCCGGCTTCTTTTTCTGTTTTACTTAACTTGCATAGAATTTGTTTAATTTTAGAATGACTAAATTTTAAATAACAAGAGATTTCTATATATGACTTTAAATTTCATCCTAAACAGGTCACTAGATATTTACATATGATTGTATGTAATCTCATCTGAACACAAGCTGCTTTCTTTTATTCTCTGAAATTGATAAATTGTTTCTAATGGAACTAGTGAATTATGATAAGCAAAATAACTCAAATGGAAAAAAGAAAAATAATGAATGGTTTCACTCATGTTGGAATGCATAGAAATGAAACAGAATCAGAAAACATTAAAGCCAAATAAACCCTTGAAATACAATTGCAGAACTTTGGCTACCAGAGGGAGAGGGGAGAGTAGAGAAGAAGGTTGGGAGGGGGAACAGTGGACTCTGGTGGAGGATTATGTGTGCCTTGCTTTGGTAGTTGTGTGGTATGGTAACACAAACCTGAAAATATGAGGTTCTATAATCTGGTATTATATAGAGTTGTACATCAATGATACCATACTAAAAATATTATAAGAAGCAAAAATGATATAAAATTTAGATGCAAATTCAGAACCAAGAATAGTTGAGGTAATATTAAAAAGGAGAATCTAGTAGGTAATTAAAACAATATTGTATTAGTGCCACTACAGATAAAATGGCTAAAATAATGAAGAACTAGTTCAGAAAAAGGTCCACACATATTCATCACCTGGCATATGATAAAATGACAGTACTGAGTGACAATGATAATGGCTATATTGCATTGTAAGTCATGGTTAATAACTAGAAGAGATCAGGGAGGGCCTCTCAGGGTATCAAATGTGTGTTTTTGATCACATGTACCCTCTTTTTGAAAATTTATTAAATTAAATCATACTTTTATGTATATATCCAAACCTCAGTAAAAAGTGAAACTAAAAACATTTACTTCATATTTCATTCACTATTTCCTAATTTGTTTTCTGCAAGATTTCTGAGACCAATATTTGGGTGTAGAAGAGTGCAACTCACAACCTTTTTTTATTTAATGAATTATATGTAATTTGGAATTAGTTGAGAAGCTTTAGTTAACTTGACTTTCTAAACAACATTCACTTAATTAAAAAAAACTTACACATATCTTCTAAAACTCATGTACCACTTGGCTATACATTCTACAAAGTTTATATTAAAAGTGCTGCATCAACAACTACTCAGAATTTGTGAATATTTTTATATTAATTAAGAAGACAATTTCAAGTGTATTACCCTATCAAGGAAGATGTGAGGGTAGAAAGAGAAATGCCTCTCAGTTTCTACATTCTCCTTTTAAAATTGTAGTTCCTGCCTCACATCTTCCTTCTTCTAGACAACAAAACAGAAGCAGAAGTGGCTAGTGCAATTCAAATTGTAAATTCAATAAATTGTAAAACTAGGATTGAACTCCGTTTCATCTTACTCTTGTTTGGACAGGATAGGTTTTATCAATCATAACTACGTTCCTAACAAAACATTTATGTACCTTTTAATATGCAGTTTGACCATATCAAAATAAAGCATAATTAATATGGATGCAGATACACATTAAGCTCTACAAGTTCAGAGTTTTTGTAATTTCAATACCATGGAAACAAATCTAAGAGTTATGACTTATTTAAAATATGAAAACATCCAGATTACCCATCATTCAATAAGATTACCCATCATTCAATAAGAAGTAAAGGTACTATAAAATATTTAGATCTGAATGGAAATCAGAATCGATCTTACAATAAATTAACTATAGGTTCATTGACAACAAGGAAGTATGCTAAAAACATAAGTATGAGCTATGGAAATAATTATTCCAAAAATTGGAATATACTTATAGATTAGAAAAGAATCATTATGAACCTGTAATTTAGAAATTGTAGCTATACATGCCTTCCATAAAAAACCTTGTCTAAATTTAAAAAAGAAAATATTTTGTTTGGTGATATGTGTGTGTGTATTTTTTTCTAATGCACTAGGTAAAATATCGATTTCATTTTGTCTAATGATAATAACTACAGAGTATTTGTTAGATTAAAACTAGTGACAACAGGGGCAATAGTAATTTCAACAACATTTGTGAAATTTGATAAAAATCAAATTTATAAGATAATCACAAGTTTTATGCTTTTTTTTATTTTTGTAAACACCTTTAAGTTTCTTTCCTGTAACACATAATTAGTTAAGAATTCAAACTGACATGCCATATACTTGTGGATACAACATATGCTATAAATGACTCTTGGCTGACTTTGCTGAATGAGTTTATGAAGTTGTTGCAATATATTTTCTTTGCCAAAAGTGAAAAAACATTCTTCTCTAGTGTTACTTTAAGGACATAATTTTAAAGTTATTATCATTCTTAGTAAAAAATCTTTTGTAATACAATGGAAGAAACACTGAGATAAGACAGAAACTATTAAGTGAAAAATGCAATGATCACTTTGTGAAGCATTTAAAAATATGAAAAATCTATTTTTGGGAATAGCTTTTATAAAAGTTTACTCTGAGAAAAAATGATCAGATGGTAAGAAGTTAAAGGCATATACTTAACGAATGTCATAAACTATGTAATATTGAGGTTAGATGTTATTTGTATAAATCAAATCACCTCCTGACAAAACTCAAAATTGTAAGTTAACTCAAATCAAAACTAGATTATCATTGCAAATGCACTACAAAGGGCAAAGGAACCAAAGTGTTTCCAATTTTTTTTCTTTTCCCGCTGGCTATCACAAAGGAATTTTATTGAATTCTGTTCTCTCTTAGCAAATGAAGGCGAGGTGTGTGGTCACTTGGCAGGTAAAATGTCTTTGAGTTGATAATAGAAACTGAGTCAAAAGAAGTGAAATATTTTTCAAAAAATGCAAAACAAACATTCATGATAAAAATGGAACTAATATGAAGGGAAAAAAATCTTTTCCCCATTTAGTTGGGTTTCTTTTGTTGTGATTATTGTTGTGATTATTTTAATGTACAGAAGCTTTTAAATTTCACATAGTCTCAGCTGCTTATGTTTTAGCATATGTACATTTGTCCTAAAAAGGGTGTCTGAAATGTATATCTTGGAGTGTTTTGCCATATTTTCCTCTATGTATTTTATGATTTCAGGTCTTACATCCAAGTCTTTTATCGATTTTGTGTTGGTTTTCGTACATGGTATGTACGAAAGGAGTAGTCTAGGTTCATTTTTTTTTTTTTTTTGCAGGTAAAGGTTCAATTTTCCCAGCAACATTTTTTTTAAGAGGCTACTGGTCTTCCAATGTATTCTTTTTGCTTCTTTGTCACAAATTAGTGAATGTATATGTTTGACTTTATTTTATTTTATCTTTTAATTATGTACATATATATATATATTTCACATCATTGTAATCCCTGGGGGTCACCCACCACCTCCTCTCCCTTGCCACTCCAGCTGGTCCCCCTCCCCAGTTGTGTGCTTTAATTTGGTAATCCGTGTATTAGTGAAACCACCTGGTTTCTCTATTTGTCTTTCAGACTTGTTTCTGCTAATATGATTTCTTCTAGGATATAATAAATTCATCAAATTTGTCATTTTTAATTGATGAGTAATATTCCATTGTATGGCTTTATTTATGGACACTCAATTCTGTTACATTGGTCTGTTGTCTTTTTTGTAAGAATGGCTCATATTAATAAAAACAGGCAACAACAAGTGCTGGCTGAATGTTGAAAGAGATGAACGCTCTTACACTGCTGGTGGGATTGTAAACTGGTCCAGCCATTATGGAAAGCTGTGTGGAGGACCCTCAAATTACTGAAAATGGAACTATCATTCAATACATAAATCCCATTACTGGGAAGCTCTCCAAAGCCTATAAAAACACTAATTCAAAAGACACTGGTACTCAAATGTTTATTACAGCACTATCTTACAATATTCAGTATATGGAAAAAGCCCGAATACCCCAGAACAGAATAATGGATAAGAAAGTTGAGGTATATGTACACAATAGAATATTACCCAGTGATTAAAAATAACAACTTTGAGGTATATATGATAACATGGATGGACCTAGAAGAAATCATGCTAGTGAAATAAGCCAGAAAGATAAGAAGACAAATCAGATGATCTCACCTATATGCAGAGAAATAGGGGAAACAAACAAAAAAGACAAGCAAATTTTAAAACTGTCAACAGTACTGAAGCATAGAGCAAGAGGGGAAAGGGGTAAAATCGGAGGAGGTAGATGATGGTTCATGAGGGATAAGGTGGTGGGAGAACTCTGGTGAATATAAGGATGTAAAATATGTATCTGTGTAGTCACATAAAAAAAGTGGTAATGATATCTATCTTATTTAAGAGTTGGATGCAGAAGAATATTCAATGATAATCTATCATATAATTTTTTTTTCATTGAAGCCTTATAAAAGATAGCAATGACAGAATAAAAATGAGTGACTCAAATTTTGGGAATGTATTTCCTGCAAGTCTTACAAAAAGAGAATTTTATTAAGAATATGTGACTGGCAATAAAATTCACAGAATTAAGACACCCACTGCAATCAAAATATAAAACATTGCTATCTGCAGTTGACCCCAGCTAAACACATCTCAGCCTCTTGTTGCTCTAATAGCTTCTTTTTGTCTGTTTAACAATTTCACATAAATAGAAACAAACATAAATAGAAACAGTCAGATTCCTGTGTATCTAACTTCTTTCACTGGAAAATGCTGATGAGTTACCCATGTTGTTGCAAGAGCAAGTTACGTCTTTACTTTTTAGATAATTTCTATTGTATGAATGTACCATGTTAAAAAATATATTTTTTCTTGTGGAAGGATGTTTTTTTTCTAGTTTATTGCTTGTTTGCTTGTTTATACTATGGTAAATTAAGCTTCTATGAACATTCATTTTGAAGCATTTCTGTAGACATATGTTTTAATTTCTCTTGGGTAAATACTTAGGAATAAAATCACTGGGTTGCCTATGTAGTATTTACTCATGAGAAATGAAAGCATATGTCCACTCGAAAAAAAGATTTCCATGCTAATGTTCATAAGGCCTGCCCGCCCTGCCCGCCCACCTGCCTGCCTACCTGCCTGAAGCTTTGGTTCTATTTTAAGAAACTCGTTTGTCTTAGAGGATGATCATATATATATATATATATATATATATATATATATATATATATATATATATATATATATATATATATATGTGTGTGTGTGTGTGTGTGTATATATTTATATATATACATATATATGAGGATGATGATTATATATGATATATCATATATATATCATATATATGGATAGATGATATTCTCTTTCCTAGTTAAGGAAATCCATGATTTCATATTTAAGAACCCTGTGTACTAGTTAGTCCTGAGAGGGCAATGAGGTTGATGTGATGGAAAGGGAGTTTCACTTTCCTTTAGACTTTGAAAGTACTAACCCAGGCTCTGAAACTTATAACCTAGAGTGTATCTGGACTGGGGTGGTTGAAAAGTCAGTTAGTTGTTACTACATTGATGTAGAGATAGGTCACAGCAGTATGATTAAGCTCTATTTTTCATACATGACAGCAATAGACATAATCAACTCTGAGTGCTGAGGCAGCAAGTACAAGAGCCTGGTAGGACTGATAAACTGAAAATTATACTAGTACCACTTGAGAAAGCCACAGAAATACTGGAGAAATAATCCCTTTTGTAGGAGGTATTTGTTGAGTGGTTTTTGTTTTGTTTTGAGACTAGGTTTCGCTATTTTTGCCCGTGGAACTGCAGGCTTTTGTTGCCCGGGGTACCACAGGCTCAAACAATCCCCAGCCTCAGCTTCCCAGGTAGCTGGGATTACAGGCACGCGCCACCACGCCCAGCTATATATATATATATATATTTTTTTTTTTTTTTTTTTTTTTTTTTTTTTTTTTTTTTTTTTTTTTTTTGGAATTAAGTCTCGCTACTGGCCCAGGCGGGACTCGAATCATGATCCCTAGCCCCGGTCGCTTCATAGGCTGAAGCGACACGAGCCACCATGCCCGGCCTGTTGAGTGGTTTTTGGAGTCTCACAATATGATCATAAAAATTATACATAGTCTCCTCCTATTATCAGTGATTCAGGATAACACTGGAAATGGATTTTGTTTATTTTGTTGTTGCTAATTCAAGTAGCTCATATATTTGGGGTTTATAATATGCAACCCTACACATATTTTTGTAAAGCTGACCGAAATCCATAGCAGATTTTTATTAATTCTATTCAACCCTTTCAGCTTTGGAAATTCCCAGAAAATTATTGTTAAAACTGCATTGCAGTATTTCTACAATATAAGGTTGGATAATTACATCAAGATTTAACCATTTTTTCAAAGATTATTTCTACTCTCCTTTGTACTCCTTTCGTCACTAGTGTTATTTCACTTAGAAAAGTTCAGAAATTTTATCATATTTTCTTGGGGATCTCAGGAGACCATCCCACATTCTCAAGTATCTCAACATTAATGATTACTTATTATTTTAGTAGAATTAAAATAAAAGTATTGGAAAACAGACATTACAATTACAGATTTTTATTAGGGCTTAACCATAGTATTAGACCCACAACGTAACTGAAAATAAGAAATTCATTCACAGGCATACCCAAAGTGGCAGGTTAAATTATAGATATAGAATGCAAAAAGAATGTTTTTCCATCCTTTTTCTTTAAGCAGGTATAATTTAATTTTAATTTTGGCTTTTTCTCTGTCATATAAAGATCACCTTGCCTGAAAGTGGTAGTGTCTCCTCTGTATTTACAATTGGTACATTTGAAACCATAAAATTATTTAAAAAAAAAAAAAGCATCATTCTAAATGCCTCCAGAGAGTATAGGTTATCACTGGCCATGAGACCTACCTCCTACTCTCATCACAGTTCAATGAATAAGCAAAATTGATGTTCTAATATGTTGTTGCTATAACAATTTTTAGATACTGTTCTTTTTTTTATTTTTGACTCTTTAGTTCGAGAATTAGGCAGAAGTTTTACTTAAAGCACCTTTTACTTAAAAGCACCTTTTTTTCCAATTGTTGTTTGCCAGATGTGATTTTTACATTTATTTTCAAGGTTATTTTGTTTTATATTTCAAATGTAGCTAAAATTCCCTTCATTATTTATAGAGATTTCACTTCCACTCATTTATGTAAGTTCCATTAATATCAATCTTTTTCAAAATAACAAGAAAACTTATATTGCCATAATCATTGTTAGCTCCTTACTTGGCAACACAGTCTTCTTATTTAATATGAATTATTAACTTATTGGCTTTTGAAGCAAAGGAAGTTTCATTTTGCATATCTATCCCTATTGAAAGTACATGTTATATGTATGGATCTGATTCATAAATTTTACTTTTTATTGCTCTTTTGTCCAATTGTTCTTATAACCTTGATTACAGTTTAATGAGGGGACTTGAAGTTTTTAGCAAAGTGTTGCAGTTGAAGAAAAAAAAAATAGTGTTCTAGATGTTAGATGTAGATCATACTGAGATTTTCTTGGACATCTGGAAACAGAAAGAAACAATCAATATCAAAATCAGAGATGGTTAGACCTTTGGAAAAGCAGCAGACTTGAAAGATGCTTGACACTCCCAGAAATCTCATGTAGAGAGCGGCTGTGTACTTGTATGGCTTTCTCTCCAAAATAAAATAAATTATGTTAGGTAAGATATACCATCATGACAAGAATTAAAAGACATATAAAATATAATAAAATTTAAAAATCAAATAAACTTTCAAATAAACTGAGTCACAGTATAAGGTCTGATCATTCACATTTTAGGAAAATGATTTCCAAATATAATGTTCAGTTCAAATTAGAATATTTTACATGTGCTTGAGAAGAAATAATATCAAACAGAATCACTATCTTTAAATTTACACTTCTATTTCAGAAAGTCATAACTGAAAGAAGTTGAAAAGCCATTTAAATGTTTTGTTATTTAATTCAATCATTATAAATCAAAAAATATTTTCATGAACAAAGAAGACATTTGTGGTTCATTCATTTGTAAAATATTTATATAGATCCAAACCATACCTTTCATTATGGATAAGAAATTAATACCAAGCTCAGAAATACTTGAAAAAGAATATAAGACTATTCAGAAATAAACCAAGGATAAAACCTGATGTATTTAAAAATAGATATACATGTATATAGTTAAAGCAATAATAGAAAATGTTAAAATATCCCATGTACTCTACAATTAATGTATCAGTTTATCTTTTAACATGTATAATTTTATGCTAACTATAATTTGAAAGAAAAATAAGGAATATGATACAGATATAAACAAATATCTTTTTTCATTGCTGGAAATTTTTGAACAAACACCTGTAAATTTTCTATATGACATAATAAAAAATCAATCACTATTTGAATAATTAAATAGGTTTTATCCAAAATCATTAGCCCCTTTTTCCAAGATCAAAAACTTCCTTAAAAATGAAGAAAACAAAATGTATTGTTTAAAATATAGAAGAGCTAGCTGAATAAAAAAATTCAGAGACCTGTATATTGAGCCAATTATTCTGAAACCTAAGAAAAGAGGAATCCCAATGGTAGGAAATGCAGAGTATGGTAACAGTATGTTTATAAGGAATATCTTAGACTAAGATAAAAGACAAAATACATAAAAAAGTAAAGAAAAAATCTACACTATCAAAATAGGTATATCACTATATTTTATAACCTGAACACATAAAGAAATGAGAGAAGATGAAAGTGTAGCAGAAATCTTGGTGACTGGGAAAGTACAAACACTGACTCCTTTTCAATGGTATATAACATGAGAAGAAATATTATCTGCAGTCTATTCCACAATGAGACCAGGAATGCTGCATAAGTTTGGATTTTTATTTCCATGATGCTACTAAGCAGGAAGAAGTGAAGAATAAACATACACATTCATAGAGATAAAGTATTCCTGAAAGTTATTGGTTTAGTTTAAACATGTCAGCAGAAGTAAAGCTTTTTTACTTTTGTAGGTAAAAAAAGTACTTTTTACTTAAGTAAAAATTTTAGAAAAGGAAGGAATAAAGGGTAGTTAAAACAAGAAATATTAAAAAGCTATTCTTACTATTCAAATTCATAAATCTTGCATAAAATAAAATAAAACAGAATTGCAATTGAAGAGTGATATGTTATTTTTCACAAAAAAATGTGAAGTCTCTCTAATACAGGATGGATAATACAAGAAATTTTTAGTTTAAATTACAGTTCAAATTTTAGTCCTCCTAAAGTCACTCTGTAATGTGTAGGCTTGTTTGCTGATTAAATCACTGATGTATTTGGTGATTTTTCATACTGCCAGCTGCTGTCACTTTTTCCTCAAAGACTCTCTTTATTTCCTACAAAAACACCTCTAAATTTCACTTTCTGCTTCATTTTCTTTTTGTCTCTAAATTTTACTATGCTACAAGCTTCTTGGGTGCACAAGCTGTGACTTGACTTTGTAGCTGCTGAGTCTGCTAATGCAATAACTTAACTAGAATTGCTTCAGATAAGCAGTGGATCAAAACTCTGAGATTTAATTGTTCCTTCTGAAATGTTGCAAAACATTGGAATCTGAAAACTGAACCACAGCTCCACAAATTTCATAAACAATATAAGCGTTAGGATGGTAGTGAAGTTCACTGCTCACAAGTAAGTGAAAGAAATTGTAAAACCACAAAACAAAGAGAACACAGCAATTGTTTTTATTTTGGAGAATTTTAAGTGGTTGAAAAGGTAAACTTCATATTTCATATTTAACACAAGTCCTAGTATTATGGTTATGGATTTGAAAAGTATTCATAGTGTGATACTCAGTCTCATCATTTTTGAAACAGAATCTTCATTACTCTTTCAAGCTAAATTCTGGCTTTGGTCTCACCACATATGCCACCTTGAAATACCTTCTTCCTATGAATATGCTCTTATTTCAAAAATACATCATACATATAGGTCTGAGTTCTGCCAGAGAAAATGAAATTAAGATGAATATTGCATTTTATTTGTCTATAATATGTTGTTCACAAATAAATGTAAACATGCGTTTGTTTATATCTCTATATTGAATATTTACCCGCATATCTGGATGGCATTGATGTTAGCTCCCTGGAGATGAATGGTTTCAACGCTGTCATTATTTCAAGAATCCTATGAGAATTGTTTCAACATAAAACAATGTTTAGGGCTAATAAAAAGTATCTAAGTTGTGATGAATCTCATCTCTGAATGTTGTAAGAGAGATTTCAAATGATAAAATACTAAATGTATTTTAAATATGAATCATAGTGAAGTAGGATGGATAACAATAGCAGCAAGTATAAAGAAAGGAATTTTGTTATTATAAAGAGAGTAAAAGAAGGGGAGGAGCAATAATACCATACTTATGTTTAATTTCATTTTGACTTAGCAATTGACTGCAAATTAGATATGTGTTTAATCTAACGAGTAACTTAAATGCATACCTTCCTTTTAGATACAAATGTAAGTTCTTAAAGCAGTTAGGAAAGAGACAAACCTGTACTTACTAATTCCTAAGGTTATTTTTTTTTTCCTAAGGCTAATTTTTAAATAAATACTTTTTTCATAAAAGCTTAAAATCACTCGATTAAAACCTAAATATTTTCTGTTTTAAATAAATGAATAGGCAAATCAAAAATGAATGCTCATTAGGGCTGTGAACAGAAGTGTATGCGATTAGAAATTTATTTCTACTACTAATTTTAAAATTAGAATTTTATATGCATAAGCAACAATATACATAAGCAATGATTTTCAAGAAAAATTGGGAAATTGCATGAAAACAAAAATAGAGCAGAAATCAGTTGTGATTGATAATTTTTATACAAAAAAAGTTTCCTTGTTAAAAACTGATCAACTCTTGAAAGACTTTATGACTTCTTCATAAAGTGCAAGTATATAGCAGTAGTTTTCATACTACGTAATTCCAAAGACTAGGAATGATTAGATTATGTTTTAGGTGGCATTTTTGGTTTTTCTTTTGTTTTGTTTTGCTTACTTGAAAATTAATAAGTAGAGAATTTTTAGTTGCCTTCTTTGAGATTGTTCTTATATTGATGGGACTTAACAGCATGAGGTAAATCATAGGAAGTTTAACAATGTTGTCCATGAGTCCTAATTTCATAACCAGGATAGAAAAGAAGACAGGATTTTTAAAGTGTTCTGGAGTTTAGCTTCCTGACCTAAGGTATGCTGAAAGTTGAGAAAAGATGAAAAAACCAGAAGTATGAAAGAAAGATCTGGCAAAAACTCTGTATGTAGCATATAATAACAAAGAATAGAGATCAATAAAGAATTATGTTAAAATTGGTAAAACAAACTGAGCCTGGCTGAAAGTTGGGAAACAATAAAATAAATAGATAAAACATTAGAGTCTCTGCTCCTGAGAATGTTGTGGAGGAAGAAAATATGTCTGCTGCTATAAAGAAGAACAACTAATTTGAAGTCTTGAAAACTCAAAATGTAGGAAAGACATTGGATTTTCTGAAGAGTATTTCAAAGCTGTTTTCCTTTTTAGTTTCCTGAGTACTACAGTTCAGAAACATCAAGAGCAAGATCATTAGGGAATCTGTTCAATCTGATTATCTTGCTGAAACAAATGCCAGTGGAAATTTTCAGTCTCTAAAATACTTTCATGAATTTGTTTTGCATAGAAGATCAATTGTTATGTTTTAAGAAAAATAATATAGAAAAATTAAATTGAGGTTTCAGGCAATTAAATTATGTGTATTTAAGATGTATCATTTTCTTTTTTGTATAACTTATTTATGTTGTAATCCTTATGAATGATTTTTCTTTAGTGAAGGGTTAAATCAAAAGTAACTTTAATTTCTCCTGTGTATGAATAATCTCATTATTAATTAGTTATGTGCATTTTTTTGGTCTTTAAATTGTTTGACATGCTTCATCTTAAATTTTGATATATGTGTAACTAAATAGTATGAGTTTTTAATATATGTTATGTATATTAATTTTTTGCACTAAAATATATTCTATGTATATTCTATTATATAGGTTTCTCAAAGCACCAAGCTGTTCTCTATACAAATGTTGATCTCAAGTAAATACACAGAACTTCTCATATGATACAAACCTTGAGAAATGAAACCAGAGTCTTCATGAAAACCAAGGAGTAGGAAAGATATTTGGCAAACTACTGAGAACCCCCTGCCTCATTTTCAATATGCAGACAGTGAATTTAATGATTCAATGTATTACAGATTGATGTGTTATATTGTTTTATTTTTCCTTTATCATTCATATATTCTAAAGTATTTTCTGAATATCTGCCATGGAAAGACACTATGCTAGGAGCTGGAAATACACTTGTAAGCAAAAATACAGTCTCTCCTGGTTCTCATGTCCTGATAGAAACATGAACAAGTCAATGAACATTTTATGGTTAGCAGTTGTGCAAACATTGAAGATGTGTAGACTTAGAGAAATGTATTGCACTGATTTATTTCTAGAATAGGCTGCTATGAGGTGATATGTGATTTGAGATCTGTAAGTAGTCAAGTAAATGTTAATTGGAATTGGGAGGAAGTCAGTCTTGAAGAAGAAAAAGAAGTTGTATAAAGGCACTAAGCAGAAAGAAACAATGTTTTCTTGAATTTGTAATCAGAGGGTGTTAAGAAGACAAAGTTCTGATCCTGAAGCTCTTTATAGAATGTACCTTCATAAAGGTTTTAAGAAGTTGAATTTTATGATGTATTTTTTTAATAATTGATCATTCTGTCTAAATTGTGAAAATTAAATAAGGCTGTTAAAGTAAAGTAAGATTAATGGAGAAAACCTGAGAATATACCTATGTAACAGACAGGTGAGAGATGATGGTGTCAGAATCAAATCAAGGAATGAAGGGAAAAAGTGATTTTTAGGATATTTAGGGGGAAAAAAGGTTAACCGGAATTGTTGATAGATACTGCATGACAAGGTCTGAAGTCTGAAATCATACTTTTTGCAAAGTTCAGCTTTCTTTAATCTTTTAGCTATCACTGTACAATTAACAATTTTGTGTTATCCAGAGACTAGCTTAAGCAGTGTCATTAAATATACATTGTGTTAGAATTGCACAAGTCATAACTTTGAATAATTACTGAATTTAGTATTCTCAACATTTACTTAACTATCTCATTTTTGACCAAGAACATTCAAAGTTACAGAGGTTTAGTCTCTCTTCATTTCTGTCTACATAGTCTATGGCTTCTTTGTGGAGTAAGTTATCAAAAAATAAGATTTATCACTGATAGAGACATTTCTTCACACAAGTAGAAAAATAATAGATTATCAGATTGGGTTAAATGTTAATCTCCCTCTAAAGCCCCATGACACATCCCTGCAGATTAACTTTAGAGCCTTAAACCTACAGCTGAGATTTTCACCCTAATCAGATAATAGATTACTACAGGCCAAGAATGTCTTTATTCCCAGAAATTACTACCTTCTAACATAAAAAATTTGTAGAAATATGATTAAATTTAGGATTTTGAGATAACAGGATTACCTTGTATTGTTCAGGTGGATTAAGAATTGCAATGTTCCTTATAAAATGGGAGTAGGCTTAGAGGAGTAGATAGTGAAAAGAAATGTTAGAGTGAGAGGTCACAGACTAAGGAATAAAAGTTGACTTTTATAAATTGAAATGACTGAAGAAATAGATCCTTTATGAAACCTCTAGGAAGAATACAGTTTTATTTTAATATTACATTTCTGATTTCAAAAACTGTAAGAAAATATTTCTGTATTCTTTTATGTCACTTAGTGTTTGGTAACATTATAGAGACAGTAAATGTAAAAATAAAATCTCACAGAGCAACAATACACGCATACTACACCCCACACACTCACACACACACATAAAAACAGACACACTCACACAGACATACACATCTGATAAAATACTCTACTCCCTTTGGTTAACTAAATATGTGCTTAGCTATATATTTTAAAAAGTTATTTAAATTTGTTTTAGTTTCTACAAATGTACAAAGAATATACAAGGTAAGAAATATCAGTTCAATATAATAACCATACCTAGTACATTGGATGGAGATGATATTCTATACCAACACCTGGTATCTGATATTGGAATTCATTCCAATGAAAGTAACAAGGTTACTTTGTAGTTTCTAACATTTATTCTTTCTTGACACCTTAAAAAAAGTTTAAACTTTTTTTTTTCCACACAGCTAAATTTTCAGCAATAGATTGCTGCGCAATAGCAAATATGTTTGATTTTTAGGGAGAAACAGTGGATATTTCAATGTTGAGCAGGGAAGCATATTATCTCACCAATAGTGAACTTTAGGGCTCATTTTTTCAGCACTTCGACTGTGCAGGATTACCTCTGAAGCCAGTCAGGAGCTCAACTAACTATTGCAGGCTGCCCTCATTGCCACCTTTGATGGTATCCTGGCAACCCTGGATGTTTCATTCAAACCTGAAATCTTATAATAGCGAGTTTTTGGACTTGAGTATGAGACTGCAATACAAAATTTATTTGTAATTAAAATTTTAAAAAACCTTGTTGAATGTAATTCAGATGTTTAGGTCAGTAAGTGGTATTATCTTGCTAGTAGCATACTGTAATTTCCTTTATGCACTTGTTATATTGGGATAATCTTTAGCTTCTTTCTTTGCCAAGTAAATTCCTTACCTACAGTGATGATGTGGTTTCCTGGTCCTCCAATCAATTCAGATATTAAAATAGAACAGCAAGTGTTGTAGATTTACACAGAAGCCGATTGGTATTGTTCTTTTTTAAAGTAGTTGGAATTCCAAATAAAGATGCCAGGAAGCTGCAATCTGTCATTTTTGTTTGTTTGTTTTTTTTTGTTTGTTGAAAGAAGGACTTATCCATCACCCAGCAGAAATGAGAAGCCATGGAGAAATCACTTTCTTTAAACTTCTCAGTCAATATGAAAGAAACTGTTATGTGTGCTTTTCTTTTTTAATGGGAAAACACTCATGAACAATTGAAATTCTTTTGTTTATGCATTTAGTTGTAACATTTAAAGCACAGCTGGTACAGATAGAATATAGAATATCTATTTTAAATACCTAAGATATATTAAACTACAATTAATCCAGGCAATATTGCCAAGAATTCTGAATCATAGGATAGTTAAACAGTATCTTGGGAAATATAGCATAAAATTTGGATCTTATACCTGATTTAGCACTTGGCTTGATTTAGAATATTTCTAACTTTATTAAAAGGTTACCTCTAAAAACGAAATCTGTCTCAATTCAGAAACTATCACATAAAAACAACATAATTCTAGTAACCATTTTTATATTTAGTTGCATTTTTCTTTTTAGAATTAAGTACTGAATTAAAAAAAAATCTTTTCCAGAATCAATTTTGATATACACTTAAGTTTAGAACTCAATTTGATTTTGTATTTCCTATTTGATTTTTCACAAAGCTCTGGTTGTTTACAAATTAATTAAGTAAATGTTTAGCTTCTGAAACTGCATTTTACAACATTTAATATAATTTGCTAACTTGAATATACAGGTTGATATCTACTCCATTTTATGTTTATTAACCCAATACAGAGTGATGTCAACAGGAAAAACAGTAGATTAAAACCTTGCAAATCTACTCTTTTAAAAAAGTAATGGGATACTAACCAAAAAGTATAAAAATTGACCTTTTCATAAATCTAAAAATGTACCCAAAACTTGCAAAAATTTAGAAAGTGTACTATTAAGAGATACCAAAGTAAATCAGTCAGAACAGTGAAATTTGTGGTATTTTAATTTTTCTTTTTTCTCCTCCTCTTCTCAGTTCAACAGTGAGTCTTAGGTTAAGTGATAGCTTCTGGGGTCAGAACAGCATAAGAAAAGCCTCAGAGAAATAAGGGAAGCTCCAGAGAGAGGGGAAGCAAATTTCAAATATGATTAACCAGATACTCCCTGGAATAAGGGAGGTGATGGTTTAACAGGATATTTCAGGACAAGACCAATAAAGAAAAACTTCAAGGGCTGTGAAGCAAGGCATGTATCTAAGCACAGTGGCATTAACCAATCACAAAGAGACTGATGAGACTTTAAATAGTTAAAAAAAGAAAGTAAACATTCCCTGTGCTAGGATTCCATTTTGGCTCCCTTGCCCCAAACCAGTTCCACAGGCCTGGGAGTCCTAATTTGTTTTGTTTCTTCTCTCTTTAATAAACTTTTCCTCATATTTGTTCTTCTAATTAAATTTGTCCCTTTTCGCTTTATTGCCCAAGTCAGTGAAGTTCCTGCTGCTATTTCATCAGACACCAGATCATGTGGATCTAGTGGCCAGGACTCAGCAATGCCGCTACAGTCTGGGGGTGATCCCTGACTAAAGAGCTAAACTTGAAAACCTGAAAATTAAGATACCAGTAGTAACCTCAACAACTTGAGCTCTATACTCATAGTGTAAAAAGAAATCTATCAAAACTTGAGGTCACAGAAAGGGTTGGAGTCCTCTCAAAGTCCTATTTGAAGACATTTTTTAAATTTACCTATTGGATAGTTTCCTGAAAAACCATATTGTAAGGCTTATCTTTACTTAATGTAAGAACTTACCAGTACAATCAACTTTTCCCTGAGGCTTTTTAGTTAACGTAATTAGTAATAATAATTTAATATCATAGCTTCATGAGGCAGCAATATGATAAGTGAATAACAAGGTGATAAAAACACTTAAGACCCTGGTGAAAAAAAAATGATTATTTGAAACTTTGAAACAAAGCTGACTTTTTACTGAGAGTCTCAAAGGATATCCTCATGCATTGGGTTGTATACGAGCATGGCTATGCAGAATCTCACTAAAGACTGAAGAGGCTGTAAGCTTTCAATTTTGGCTGACGTTGAAGGTCCCCATAAATGAGAAAGGAAGCCTCAGATATAATTACAAACTGAATGCTTGAGTATTAAAAATATGCTCCAAAGCATGTGTGCTCAACAGACTGGAAGATTGATGGATAACAGAAATTTAAGGAAATATTGTCCAGTTATCAGTTTACCAGTATACCAACAGACCAAAATGACAAAGAATATGGACTTTGTACAATATAGGTCAAAAAGTTTTCAACAAATATAAGCACACTAAATTCAACAATACATTAGATAAATCATATAACAGGATCCAGTGAGATCTATTCCAGTGTTGTAAGGATGACTCCACACATGCAAAGAATAAACTTTGTCAATCATACCAACAAAAAGAGAAATCCTATGAACATCTCAATAGATGCAGAAAAAGCATTAGATTCAACATCAATCTATGACAAAACCCTCCACAAACTGAGTATAAAATTAAAGTACTTCCACATAATGTATGATGTCATAAATGACTAACCCACAGTCAACATCATACCTGGTGATGAAAAACTGAAAGAAAGTTTTTCCTTCAAGATCAGGAACAAGATATGGCTAAGTGTCTCTCATCACTACTATTTAATATAGTACTAGAACTAGTACTGGAAGTTCTAACAGAAGCAATTAGACAACAAAAGACTGTGAATGTTATCTAAATTGGAAAAGAAGATTTATACTATTTGCAGATGATATAATATGCATGGAAAATTACAAAGATTCCAGTAAAAAGGCACTAGAAGTGATAAATGCATAAAGGAAGAGGCTAAAAAATTAATAGATAAATTCAATTGGGTTTCCATAATAATGAACTAGCAGAAAGAGAAATCAGGAAGACAAGTTCATTTATAGTCACATCAAAACAATTGAATGCCTGGGGAAATTTTAACCAACCTATAAGAAACTATGAAAAGTATAAGAAAATGTATGGAAATGGAAATATAGATGGTATTAAATGGGAAAAAATAATTTATTGCAAGAATTAACAGAAAATTCTAAAAAGTCTACTAAAAAGGTTAGAAACAATAAATTTTTACAGTGAAGTGTTCCTTACAAAATCAGTGCACATGAAATTCTTTCATTTGTATATGAAATAGTAGAGATAGAAATCAAGTGACAATGCCATTATAATTCCACTGACAAAGATTATTTAGAGTTAAATCTAATAAAGAAACTTCAAGACCGTTATTTATTTTTTATTTATTTTTAATAATCATTTTGGTGTTTACATATATATGTATATACAAATATATCTATGTATTTTTATGTGTATATATAGATATATCTAAACATATCTATATTATATAGATATATCTATATAGAGATACATCTATATATGCACATATTTATACTACATCATTGCAATCCCTGGGGTTCTCCCATCACCCATGGGCCTGCAAGACATTTAACTTAAAGTTCTAATATATTACTAAAAATACAGAAAATACAAAAAAATTGAAGGACATTTCTTGCTCATGGATTAGAAGAACTAACATTGTTAAAATGGCCCTATTATCCAAGCAATATACAGATTAGATGCAATCATTATCAATATTTCTGTGACTGGTCAATTCATTCTAGATATGTTTTTGCTTGGCTTATAGTATTAAAGTATTACAGTATTAAAAAATAACCTGAGCACTTAAAAAAAATCTTGTAGCCTTCTTCAAAGAAATAAACATTATTGAAACCATGTGAAAGACAAATATGGTCCTGAATAGTCAAGTGATCCTGACAAAAAAGGATAGAAATATCATAGTCTCTGACTTCAAACTACAGTACAAAACTATGGAAAATCTATATAGGCACTTCTCAAAAAAAGAGACATACAGCTTGTCAACAGACACATATAAAAGTACTCATTTATTATCTAAATTTTATTTAAAAAATGATGTTAAAATTAAATTTAAACTTAAAATTATTAGCAATACAAAAATGATAAATGCAAAATAGTACCTGATTTAAACTGTTTATTTCCCTTTATAAAAAGATGCCATTTTACAGATTTGAAAGGGAAATTCTCAAAACTAAACAACCTGTTAGGAATTACAATTTGAGTCTTGGGGTGATCATCTAACATTGTTATTTTGCTATTTCCTCAGGTGTAAAAGTAGAATCCATATTACTTTGCAGAGTTAGTCTTAGATAAAGAACCAATATATTTAATGACCTTCAATGAAATGTAGAATAGATAAAAAAAATGGTTATAAGTATTATTAATGGTAGTAACATTACTCATTGTTTTTGTTTCAATTAATGCAAGTCATCCCTTATTGCTTTAGAAATTTTATATTGTTTGATTTTAGCCACTTCTGCCATTTTATTTCCATAACAGAATTATTTGATACTTATAGAAATTATATCATGTTTTTAATTTCATTCTTACAAAATAAGAAAGTAAGATGATATGTAATTAAAAATTAACCAATGTAACATTTTAATTGTTATTTCAAGCTAATAATTGAAAGTGGTCTCAAGATGTTCTTTTGCAATGGCTTATTAAAATCTAGTAACACTGTTGCATTTCTATCTATGAATATACAAAAATGTAAAACTCATGATAAGCATGATTTTGTCTATCAAAAGAGGCATTTGGCATTCTAAAATCAGTGTTAAAATGGCTTACCTAAGTGGCAATATCTACATTGTAGACTAAGCATATATTATTCTCAAATATTAATAATATTCTCCCCAAAATAGATTAAACATTAAAGATTCAGAGATAACAATAATGACTTTCTTCTGATTAAATGGTCATTTTCAAACTGAGATTTTGCTCAAACTAATATAAATCATTACTGATATTCTGTATTTTTATATAACACTTAGATATATTATATGCACATATATGCAGTGCTTTACTTGGAAAACATAAAACATAAGATAGTCATGTACAAACTATAGATAATGAATATAAAAATTGAATAAACCATAGCCTTGGGTATTTTTTAGATAGAGCTTGTACATTTAATCAGACTATCAAAATGCTTCACACAATCATTTCAATCACCATATTAATGACATAAACTTCTTGAGTCTATAATGCATATTTATTATGTATTTACCTGTACAAAATAAACTCAGAAGATTTGATAAATGCTTAAATATAAATGGAAAGTTATCAATTCTGCATATGTAATTTATTTTAAATTTTAGAGACAATTAGATTTAATAATTGTTTGGATTTAATGGAAACATGCAAAGGTTACCAAATATTGATTCTTAAGTTGTCTATTTGTCATTCACACTTTGTTTATAAATAACATTAGTTTATTTAATAAATATTTAAATTACTATAGTTCTAAAATATACTCATAACACAAAGCAAAATTCTTATAACTTTTTTATAAAGTTATGACTTTTCAAATTTACAGTTTGTTAAACATGATATAATATATACCCCCAGAGGGAGTGCTTCAAATGAAGCTTGGATTGCTGGAAAGTTAAGCTTATTAGCATCATCCATCTTGTTTCAAATTAAGTTACACTGACTGCATTTATTTAAAAATTAACTCCTTGCAACTCTCGGTGTACCTTCTGTCTGATGGGAAAACACCCTGTAAAACAGAAATGATCAAGGGTCTCAATATATGGAACACGCTGTTTTGATAGAGACTCTTTAATCAAGCTTCCCTAAAAGATGCTGCACCTTTAATAAGTCTATGGAAGGATAGGGAACTCACACTGTTATAGAAAGCTGCAGACACCCATTTGGGTGCTAACTGTAAATGCCGATTGCTCTGCACTTCAGAAAATGGCTGATTCCAGTAGGCTTCAAAGGCAAGTCAGATAAAAGCTAAGAACTTCAGTCTGGGCCACTTTTTTTTTGGTCCAGCCCCCCTCAGTCTGAGGCACTTTTGACATATACAGCTGTTATGAATGCTACAACTTTTAAAGAGAATTGAAGTGACATCAGCAAGATGTCCAGAAAATATCTTTGTTTACAGTTTACCCTCAACAGTAACAATTTTGAATCTATCCTTTGTGGGAATTGTGCTATATAGGTAAGAAGCAAAACACCTGTGTCATCCATAGAAGAAAGAGATTTGATTTGAGAACACAGACCTACACCCCTATAGGTGATTCATCCTTTGAGTCCTCAATAATAGGCTCAGAAACCTTTTATACATTTCAGAAACCAATAATAGGTTCAGAAACTTCAGTGCTGTAACACTGAGCTTCAGCTCTTTCTGTGGCTGATTCTGTCACCATCACATTATGCCAAGAAACCCGGGAAGAGTCTTATCCATTGAGGCACCAGGTAATTAACACACAGACCTTAGACCCTGAACTGCCCAGTGAACTAATTTGTTAACACCCTGTCTTGGCAAATAATCTGGGAGTCCCTGGAGAACCTTTCTGGAAGTCCAGTAAGTCTAGTGACAAGCATGTTGTTGTAGTAAAAAATTTGAAATTGAACTTTCAAACAGGAGAGAATAAGAGTAACAGTCTTATTCTTATTCAGAATACCTTACTCTGCCTGGTCTGTGACTAAACTCAGTGCCCAAAGATCTCTTCTCTATTATTTCTTCCACAAGGGAAAGTGAGAGTGAGCACTTGGCTCCCACAGCTGTGCAGGACACTGCCAAAGAAGCCCATTTTTTCTCATTCCCTTCAGAGCACAAACTCATGAGCTGCATGACTAGGGGTGGTGAGTAGGTGGAAGACCAGCAGTCAGGGGCCAGAAAATAAGGTATGTAAGAGATGCAGATCCTTGGACTCATTGTTAGGGACACTGTCTATATAACCACCTCCAAAAGTCACTATTAATGGGGTTATCCATGGGCATCCCCAGCGCTCCATGTGTCTCACCTACCTAACCCCCACCATCTACCATATGGCTGACTCCTACACAAACTTTTGACAGCAGCGAGAATGACTCTTTACAAACAGTCAACATGTTCATAAAATAGTTTGGTACCTGCAGGGCTATAAAAAAAATACCAATGGGAAAGTAGAAGAGAGGTGGTTGTCACAGGATCTTGCTCTGTAAGATCAACATGAAAGCTATAAATTCTGTCACAAGAGGGAACCAGTAGAGAAGACCAGGCATACATAGTCAAAGTGTAAGTAAGGAAACCTCAGAATTTGTAGCAGAGCTGAAGGGAAAAAATTTCTCAAGAAATATTCTTCCAGAGAAGTTTTTCTTTCAGATAAGACTGAAGAGAATGAAAACAGGAATACAAAACCTCCAGGAAGATGATGCCAGATATATAGATTCATATATGTACATATAAACACATGCACACACTTTGTGATCCTTCCTTATGTGTGTCATTTAAAAGTACTGTGACTGATATTACTATAGTGTGACTTTTTAAGTTACAATGGAACTTAATCAGCCATATCAATTTCTAAGTATGCTGTGAAAAATTCCATTATGGATTTCTTACAAATGACTATGATTTATTGAGCATTTGTAAAGTGCAAGACAAAGTATTAAGTAATTTGGATAAATTTCTTTAGTTCATCTTCATCACAACTTCAATATAGTAGATGAAGAACTATCATTTCTTTACAGAATCAGAAATTATTTTACAGTGAAATTAAATGCTTTTCCAAGGTCTATGGACTGAGCATAGATTTGAAAAGAGTTTTCTAGACTCGTTGAGCTCATGTTTTTAGAAAATTATTTATTAGTTGATTCTATTTGATAATTCAAAATTATCTACCAAAAGAATGTTCTTTCTTTTTACAAAAATAAAAAAGTGAGGATATAAAGTTCTTTGAGCCCTATAAATGCTAATTATCTTACATGATTTCAATTTCAGCCTTTAATGTTAGTGGTTTTAGCTCTCTAAATTGCTATTTCCTTACCTGTAAAAGGTTGTTGATAATGCATTTGAAATTCCCCATGGAAAATGTATTTCATTTGTTCTTTGAGCCTGTGGTTACAGCCAAACATTCCTCACATAAGCTCAGTTTGTCTTCTCACAGCATGATGAAGAGAATTAAGTATCCTGTGTACATCTTCATATGTATCAAGTCTAAAGCCTGAATTTAGTGTATGTAGTTCATGATAACTCCATGATCGGCAATGAAATTGCATTGATTGCTATTCAGATGTTATGCAGACATTATCTTATTATTATTTCTCCTCATTAAAATATTTTCTTACATTAACTTTACATTCCAAAATCAATTTCAACATTTTGAAACTTCCATTTCAGTATATTATCTTTATTTAGGGACTTCCATTTCAAACAAAATATTATTGTCCTTTAAAAGAATTATTGTTTAGACTGTGAATCTGATAGAGAAGTTAACATTCTGGGTTTCTACAATAAAATTTGATTTGATTTGATTTCCTTTTTTTTTTTTTACAACATTTAAGTAGTCTCTTATTGTTAGTTGTCTGTGCAATTCTTATGAAGTTGTGCCTTTTCAAAGTAAGTTAATGATTGAATTTGCATCCTATTAGTTAAGTGATTGATATTAGATAATTGCATTGTGAAAGATACCAGCTATAAATAAGACCTTTCCTATTTCCCATAGCTTAGCAATCTTTTATGATAAAACTCCATAATAGTATTTCTAAGTGCCATTATTCACAATTAGTTTTATAACCAAAACACCACATAAGAAAAGAATAAAGGTGATAGTACTTGAATATTGTTAATGTTAGAAAAGAGTGTAGTTATATTTTTCCCTGAATTTTCAATAATGTTAAATATTAGTGCAGATCTAAGGCAAATACAACCATATGAACGTCAAATCTGATATGCAGAAAGAGAATTATTCTGAGCTTCATAACCAATTAGAATGTTTATTAATACAATTAAATAGCATGTTATCTGTTTTCTAGGACTGAAAAATTCAAATATGTTACTTCATATATCGGATTCAAAATGACTTGGGATTCAAAATAAAAAAGTGGAATTTCTGCCTTCAAAATAGAAACATGACATCTAACAGATGTCAATGTAATGGACAAATAGAAATAGAAACATTGCCTCTAACAGAGATAGTCAATGTAATGGTCTGTAAACTGTATATAAATATTTTGCACAAGCTGTAAATAAAGGAATATCAGAAAATATTCTATATAATTTTAAACTATGCATCAATTGAACTTTTTGAAGCTCAATAGAAAAAAAGTAATTTCAGGCAGAGAAAATAGCATAAAATTCAATCATGAAACTACAGGAGTCTTCACATAATAATTTACAATTCAGTGCAGCTAGTATGGAGAGTGCTTGACAGCAAGTAGTGGGAGCTCAGTCTACAGGCAAGAGCACAATTTAAATCACCAATTCCATTTTAGAAAAAGAACTGGCAACAATTTGGGACAGGGGAGGTAGGAACAAAGGTCAAGGCTTATTTTGGGTCTGTGAGAGAGATCTAAATGAGAGATGTAAGAGAGCCTGAGCACAGTAGTGGAGGCTGAATGGAGAAGCAGAGGGGAATCCCGAGAGGTAATGGAGGTGAAGTCCACTTTGAGAGACTCAGTTTCAAGGGGACATTTAGGAAGAAAGGAAAACTTTAGTTTAATCTGTGTAATACTTTGAGATTTTCATTTCATTTTACAGTTGAGATAATCAACACCATGACTAACTTTTAGATAAAACAGCTGAAACACTGAAATCAAGTAACTCGCTCCGTTTCACAAAATTCAAGTCTAAAAACAGTAATCATCTGATTATCATTTTATAAAACTCTTGAAGGAAGAACTTCAGTAATTTTTCTACTGATGTAAAATGTTAGGAGACACTTGCCATACATTTGAAAATATATCTATCAATAACAATAACTACATCTATCCATAGTTCTATCATCTATCTATCTATCTATCTATCTATCTATCTATCTATCTATCTATCTATCTATCTATCTATCATCTGTCAGCATATATATAAAGATTATTAGAAATTATGATCTTAAATTCTCCAAAGAATTTCAGAAAACAATTTTGTTCTTTTGTGTTTGTGCTCTCACAATGGGATTTTCATTTCCTGTCTTTTCCAATTCAGTTACTACTACCTCTCTATGACACCTTGCATAATCTGGCACATATGCTGAGAAACTTCCAGAATGCCTTGACAAACCTTCCATTTATCCTAGTTTAATATTAACAGTGTCAATCTAAACTATATTACCAAATGTATACTTCTCCAACCACTCCTAATATTACACAGAGATGTCAAGCATCAAAGGATAATTTAATAAACTCATGATATAACTCAAGATTAAGGAACGCTTACAGATATCAGTTATCTAAATTTAAACCTGGAAAGTTAAAAGCAGTATTTGTCTTCAGTAATTATTAAACTGTTGTTGATATCAATGATAACAAGCTAGAATTTGTTGAATATTACTAAGCTTTAAACAGTGGTCTAACTGCTTTGTATGCTTTGCTCCTTAATGCTTACAATGGATATATGCTGCTGCTGCTGCTGCTGCTGCTGCTGCTGCTGCTGCTGCTGCTGCTGCTGCTGCTGCTGCTGCTGCTGCTGCTGCTGCTGCTGCTAGGTTCTGTTGAGTCACATAGTCTTATGGACATTTATAAATATCTAAAGATCATGGAACTAGTAACTATCAAAATCAGGATTCAAATCCTGTTGTATTTGAATTAAAGCAAATTATCTTGCACACACACATGCGCATTTTAATGCGCGTGTGTGTGTATCAAGTGTCCTCTTGCAAATTCCTTACCAAGATGCATAGTAAAAAGAAAATATAAAAGATGATTTACTTGAACACCACAGTTGCTTAAGAAATAAATATATAAAAATAAACACAACATCCTCAACCTACAACCGAATAGATTACTACAACATACTCAGTTCAAGTCTTGATAGCAAACATATTTATATCAGCCTTTGCTTGAGAAATGCTATCTATTTTTGTCTTAGCATTATTAATGTGACATTTACATTTTCAGATGATCCTTGGTTGATTATCTACTGCTTTACCTCTGCTACTAAAGAGACAGGTTTAAATTATCAGACTCAAAGTCACAAAGATTGGAGAACAAGAATGTAAGAGGCTTAAGAAAAGTATTATTAATTGTGGAATGCAGGTACAATAATTCATATTTATTTTTTAATTAAAAGTCAATGGGCATATTGGCTTTCTCTTGTCTCTTTACTGAAGAAGTCCTTGAAATTATATAAAAGGTTTGCATCTTTTTATAGAGTAAACTCATTATAATGATGGAAAGTCTTATGGTGATCAAACAAGTCTATATTTCAAGGTATTCTTGAAAAATGGAAATAGATGGTTGATGGTTTATTGATAAGGGTAGAGGAAACTACACATAAAACTATATTGTAGAAGTGGATAATATAAAACAAACAAGATCCTTAAGGACACAGAGTTTTTTTTAGCATATTTAAGATTTGTATTATGAAGATTTGCTCATGGGTAACCTGAGCAGTCTTAATTATCAACCTCCCTCAAGCATTTTATAAATATAACGAACCTATCTTCTGGGGGAGAGAGTTTCTACTGCAACAACTAAGGCAGGGTATTTATAGGAGCAATAGTCACTCCATGTCACCATAAAGACCACTGAAGATAAATGAAAACAGGAACAGTCACGTCTGACTCTGGTTCCTGTCTGAATCTGTGGTTCTCTGAACTAAGACTTCTGATAAGATAGGGACTGACCAGACAGACAGAGTAAGGAAGCCCTCCAAACTCAAACTGAAATGGAATACTACTGTATTCCATTCCATATCACCCTGAAGCAGAGAAATGCTCACAGGGGAATAGGGTCTGAGATCAGACATAACCAGACCCTTCCCCAGCATGTACACTAGATCTTAGTGACTTGTAGAGTTAAATTCTTTCCTTGAAGTAGAGCTCCCAAGGTTCTAGTTCAATTGTTACACTCAGGAGAAGGGTGGAGAAACCAGCAGATAATGCTGTATGACTCACATCTATGCCTGCTTGGAATAAAAACCTCTCTTCTCTGAAGGTCAGTATTGTTCTCTCCCCTGATGCTGGGCTAGGGAGGGACAGTCCTGGCCAGTTATTAGTCATTAAGTTCATTGTTAATTAAACCTGAGATTTGGCCCTGTGTCTAGGGGGTGCCTTGCAACACACCCTAGCTTTAATGACATGTACTTTCTTCTTTGTAATCATTCAGAGTTTGTAGCTATAATAGAACACTGGCTAGTTGAAAACAAGATATCAATAACCAAGTTAATTAGGAAGACATGACAGCTATTCAACATATATATTCTTTTAAAAATAAAGTATTCATGTAAAATCACTTAAGCAATTTAGTTTAAGAAAAACGCTTACTCAAAATCCTCCATAGAACCACAGCTAACATAAAATAACTTCTTTTAAAGCAGAAATTAAAACAACATGTTTGAAAAGAAACAAACATGAATTAATATTGATTTAATAAATTGGAAGATCTAAATAAGAGTTTTTACATAAATGTTGCCAATAGCAAAGTGTTAAGATATATGAAAGAAAACTTAGGAAAAGTGAAAAGTTGTTTCACATGTATGATCTGTCTAGGAGAATAAATAAAAATCAGTTCAGAAAGAATGAAGAACTTAGTAAAAGTATAAATAAATATTAGCAGTGTGGGAAATAAAGAGTAGGCATGATGGGAGTTTATAAAATTATATCTTAAAATTTTGATATAACAGAGCCATGCCTAGGAGTATATAAAGCATCAAAATTAATTTTAAAAGAGTAGGAAATCTGACCAGGCTATTAACCGTAGGGGAAATTATATAGAGTTGATAAAATCAGGAATTTTAAAAATTCCTGAAAGAAAATAGAATTTGCCTAAGATCCTGATTTGTTAAAATATGTTCATTGTCTTAAATATCATATAAATAATACATAATAACAACATTAATGTTACATAAAAACAAAAACTAACTTTAGAAATATTTAAACTAATATGAATTAGTGTGCTTCAATATATTTACAATATTTCATTTTAATATACCATGATTGCCTTTTAGAAAATATAATTAAAAGAAGACTCCAATTGAGCAGTTATAATATGTAAGAATCAACATAAAAAGAAAGTGTAATATATATCATTTCTTAAAATCATCACAAAAGAAAAAATAATATTCACTGTTATATGTGTAATGAAGTAGACATCATCACACATTTTTGGTGGGAGTGTGAAATCTTCTATCCTTTTTGGAAGGGAATTAAATTGTCTATGCAAAAAAAGTACATAAATTTTGTTCTGGCAATTTAACTTTTACTCTTTCTTCTGTATCTCTAACTCTTATCTCTCCAATTGTGAAGAGTTAGAGATAGATATTCAGAGACATATATTATAACAAAAAACTTGGAAGCCAAAAAAAATTATGTCCATAGCTCATAACTTTATATGCAGATATGAAAAATTTTCCAGATCACATTAATTAAAAAACAGTGAAGTTCTTAATAATAGACATTGTGTAATCCTTTTATATAAGCAAATATTGAAATAGAATGGGTCCTAGGGTATATGCATTACAAATGAACATATTTACACAAAAGTATTATTTTTGCTGTTATAATAGATACATATGAGATATATATGTTACTGCCTTTCATAATTTTCATGAGACTGAAGAATTTTGATATTTCAAGTTTTTTAAACTTATATATAGAAAATATTATAAATGATATTTACCTGAAATTAATGAATTGATGAGCTATTTTTCTACTTTAACCCAAACAATAGATTGTTCTTAGAATTATTCAGTTACTCAGTAGTTAGCAAATGTCTGTCTTGTTTGTAGTAACATGCTAAGCTCATATTTTGTGCCAAAACAATGATTGACTTTTCTTTAATTGGGATTATAAACTGAAAAAAACACTTCACTGATTTTAGCATCCACTAATAAATCTCTAGATTGTTTTGCCTAATGATCTCTTAATAAACTGTTAATGTAGCAGCCAGATATTTTGACTGTCTTCTGAGACAAAAGAGAAAACAAATAAATGAAAATTTTCAACTTAAGCACTGCTTTTATTATTTCAAATTGTTTGTTGAAAAACTTTATCTTTAGAATAAAATTCTACAGAGATTTCCTTTTATATCACATAATTTTAAAAGTATGTTATATAATGACAAAAACAAAGAAATAATTAGGATGCTTGATATTATTATATTTATAGATAACTGTGCTGTATTATTTTTAGGTTTTTGTTCTGTTAGGGTTTTTGATAGAGATATCTAGCTCAGAGGAAAGAATCAAGGCAATATATAAACACTATATTTCAAAAATTTTTAGAGTAGCTATTAAAGAGGAAAAATGTTCAATAATTCTTTTTTCTTCTGGGTATCTATAGAAGAGAGAGATTGATATCAAGAACTTCAGGAAAATAATTTCATGGTGACAGTGATTGTCTGCTATTGAGTCTGTCTTTTCTTTATCATCTAGAATAGTTCACAGCCTACTACAATGTTTAAGTATGATATATGTATGTACAAATAAATGCTTGCCTGAATGAATACATGACTGACAACAAGGGGAATATGCTTATATTTGAGAATATATACATGCAGTGAAAGAATTATTTAGAAAAGATTCATTACATGCTACTATACTAAATGGAGTACTAAGTAAACATTGAATAATGACAGAAATCAAAATGTAAATAATTGACTTCAAGGTGTAAAGATCTTGGACAAAATTAAAAGTTTAAAAGAAATAATTCTAGGATACTAGGAATAGAGAAGGCTATCTTCCATGCACAGAGGGAGTATAAAATCTAGAGAAATTCAAAGAATTCCTGGAGGTTCTCTAAAGGATAAATATAAATTACAAGGTCAAGAAGATAGGGGAAAGAGTAAAATATAAACATGACACATTGGAAAACTATTCCCTTCAAAAGTCATCTTGAACTTCAGATTCCCAGGATAAATTTTATACACATATTTTCTTAACAAAAGTGCATATAAAACATTATCTTTAATTTGGGCTTTCCAATTTAAAAGTTATATTGAAAAAGAGAAGTACATATAAATACACATAAACAGAATGATGAAGCTTCAGATGTAAGATTATAGACAAAAGGTAAAAATATGGGAAAAATTATTTGTGCAGAAAGAAGCAAGGTGAGAAGAGAAAGAGGAGGGGATTATTACCATTCAACTTTACATAACAATCCAGAGAGCAAGTCTAGAACTGACACAAAATATATGAGAAACAGAATTACATTTGAATTAAAAACATAGACATTACTTGTTAAGACAAAGTTCTTTGAAAGAGCTCAAACATTTGCTCTATAAACACTGAATTAAGAAATTCATTGTAGGGAGTCTGGGGGTGCAGAAAAAAAAAGAAATTCATTGTAATAGATATAAAGCTTTGAACTAGATGATAATGAAGGCTACTTTTCAAGTTTAGGCCTTGGGTACTTCACATCTAGCCATAGTGTAATTTTACATTGGCTCTTTTACTTAGGACTTCATTGTTTTCACACTGGTTAGAAAGAATGGCAGGTAAGTTAACATATGCACATATTAAATGTTTGTGTTAAGTAAAGTTTGAAAACGTTAATTGTCTACAACATAAGGTTCATAGATAAATATTAAATTCTAGTGTGTATCAATTAACAAGTCATCAGCATTTGAGTACCTATAAAGAGTTCATAAATTGTCTAATCAGTCATAATTACAGTTTATTTTGATTTTATATATAATTTCTTTTTCTTAGTATAAGTACCAATCTATTAGAGGATATTGAGTATATGTGACATAATTAAATAGGAAAGTTACTCAAATACCTTACATAAAACATAGATTTGCTTATTGATTTTGTATCCTCTGTACTATTGCCATAGAGCCTAGGACTGTCTACATTCTTACCCACCTTGTTCTGTTTTTTTGATATGGGCTATTATCATGGGTGTGAGATGGTATCTCATAGTTTTAATTCATATTTTCCTGATGACAAATGATGAACATTTTTCATGTTCCTATTGGTAATTTGTATATGTTTATACAATTCATGTGCTAACCATGAAATCACGAACAGTTCCAAATATGCACTCAGACCCAACTCTTCTACTCTCCTTATATGTGATCTTAATAATCCTAATTTTGGTTGCCCTATGTTGGAGAGATAACTGCTTTGTTTAATATCCAGCTGTGTCATATAGTCATTTCTTTTCCTTAAGTGGAAGCTAAGTAATCAAATGGATTATCACATATTTTTGTTATATATTTTTTCTCTCAGAGATTACAAACATGCTCTATCTGTTCTTCACTTACTGAAAACCATCACATTCAGGAAATTTTATATTCTGCTCCCTATTTGTGTTTGGAGAAACAAGTCTGGTACAAATTTCTTTATCACAATCAAAAGAAGACTACCCTTTTTGCTTAACAACTTTGCTGGAATATTTTATTGGTTCAAATTTAAATGTTGAAATATTATACATGGTATTATAGATATTTGTCATTTAAGTTGAAGAAAGCATTGTCAAAGATAACCTGATCTTGGTAATAGTTGGTGATAAGAAAGCAAATTTGATTCAGTAATGAATATAATACAAGCAAATAATATAGAACTGGGCTCAATTCCAATACAGCAAGGAAAGGTGAGAATTTATCGTCAAAATGCTAGATTAGGGAGGGGATTATAGCTAGAAAATTACTAAAGAGGAGACATCAAGTGTAGGAATACACTTGTTGAAAGAAGGTATTGTGACAAACTATTCAGTGAGAAATTACTGCTTTTATTGGATATCAAGGGTAAAGGGTGAAAAATTCTCTCTAAATTTATTTAGTATAATTATTGCTGCTATATTTTGCAAGAATATGGTTTGAAATCAAAATCTAGTCAAGAAGATTTCACAGAGGTATCTGACCAAAGTTTGGTCAAGGAGTGAGGCATGGTCTAGAATTTAGAAACTTATTACAAGCTTTATCATTGCTTTCTATTACTTTATTTTGTTCATTATTAGAAACTACAGTTGATGTCTATTATTTTAGCATGTTGAAACACTATTGCAGCTAAATATAGAAGAGCATATTTTATTCTATAATTTTCCCTTTCCTTAAAAACATGTTCATAAGAATATAAATTATATTATTAATATATTCTTAGAATTAAGAAAATGATAGTTTCTGTATCAAAGTTTCCATTCACCATTGAGGTATGAAGTAGCCTTAAGAAATTAGGATGCCATTAATCAAATCCACAAATATTTGTTCATTCAAAATTGTGTAAATCTAAAATCAGGTTAATGTCACATGAGAATGGCAAGCACAGTAAGTAGTTAAGAGTACTGTTTATAGAATGTGATAAAGACCTTGTGTCATTCCTTTGTCTGACAAATACCTCTGAAGATATGTATATAAAATATACTGATATATATATTCTATATTTTAGAAAAGTTCCTCAGCAATTTTAAGTATCATATAAAACAGAGATAATGATATGCATTTTTCTAGGGTTATGGTGAAAATTAAGCTTCATTTTTTTCCCCTCAAAACATATATTTGATACTCAGGAAATATAAAGTTCAGTGCTATAAAGTTCAATGCAGGTATATCTAAATAAAAAGCTCAGTATATATAAATTATTAAAACCAAGCTTTGATGGCATTGCTTCACCATGTAAAGATATGTATTTGAAACTTCCAAAGGGTCATTCTAATATATGTTTACTGCTGCTTCACATTTGAAATACAATACAATCTGAATTTAGAGATAAAGTTGAAAGATTAACTTCTCACTAGCTTTTCCTCCAGAAATTACAGCAAAAGATAGTTTCATCAATATAGAAAAATTTATATCTATCCATATTTAAATAATTCTTGGAAGAGGATCGTGAATTTTCTTTCTGCTCAATGTGTAATATATCTGGTATTCTTTTCTAAGTGAAGATGATTGGGGTGAAAAGGGTGAACCAGATCTATATATGGCACTGAGTGCAGAGGCAGAGGCTGCCTATGAAATAAAGGAACCTATACAATATAAACCAACCCCCAAGAGCAAAGATAACTTTCACATCTAGGAACTGGACATAACTCTGAAGAAAGTGAGAGCTGGAAAATATCTCCTTGAGGATTGGTAATAAGGTTTAGATATGGGATAGAGAGACTTTCATAAAATATCAGAGGGAGAGCTCTTGGTTTAGAGAGTGTTGTGCTGGACCCTGAGACAGTCAGACAAGCTAAACATGATATTGAGAAATACCTTTCCATGCCTATGTTTGTTTTCAATTTTGAAATAAGACGGTTGAAGATTGTAAGTCTGCCCCTGCTGATTATGTTTATACATATTCCAAGCTTAAAATAATTTATGTTGAATATTTAATTGAATTCAATTTGCAACAGCTTTATTAGATTGACAAGATAGAAGATATGTATACACCCAAGAAACCATTACAATATATTAATTACTTCCAAAGTATCCTTTTGTCTCTTCATTTTTGGTTTTTGGTGTTGTTTTGTATGGCAAAACCTTGTAGCTTGAGAGCTATCCTCTAAACAAATTTTTTGAAAATAATTTGTTATTGATTGTACATATATATATATACACATATATATGTACATATACAATACATCATTGTTTACCATGAGGTTCTCCCATCACCTTATCATCTGTGAAATATCTTATTCTCTTGTGCCCTCCCCTGATTTTATTCTCCTCCCCCGTCTTGCTCATGCTTCAGTTCTGTTTACAGTTTTAAATTTTTCTTTTCTATTTGTTTTCCTTCTTTCCCTCGTTTCAGTGAGACCATCCCGTATTTCTCTTATTCTTTTTGAGTTATTTCCGCTAACATGATCCCGGCTAGCTCTGTCCATGTTGCTGTGAATGACATAAGTTTGTCTTCTTTGACTGATGAATAATATTCCATTGTGTAAATATACCACATTTTTTTCAGTCATTCATCAGTTTTAAGGAATTTGGATTGTTTCCATGTCTTGGCAATTGTGCTGTGATATACATCCAGTTACATGTGCTATTTTGAATTAGTGATTTTTTTTGAATTTATATGTACAACACTAAATTGCTGACTATAGGTACTATGCCCATAGAACAGTTCTAGAACTTACTTATCTTACTTAAAATAATCCCATGCCCTTTGAATAACACCCATTTTCTTCTGACCCTAGAAGGACTGATTATTTTCTGATATCTCATTCAAATGCAATCTCTTCTTGTGACTTTTATTTCACTTAGCCTGTCCTCTGTGTTTATCTATGTTGTCTCATTTGATAGATTTCTTATTATTTTTAGACTGAATAATATGTTTTTGCATTTGAATACTCATTTTCTTTTTACTTTTAGGGATCAGTGGATATTTTGATTGCTTCCACATCTTGACTACTTTGCATGATACTGCAAAGAACATGGCAGCTGCAAATATCTTCTTGAGATTCTGATATTAGTTCTTTCAGATATATACAGAAATGAGATAGTTGCATCATTTGTATGGTAATTTTGGTTTTTATTTTATGAAGAACCTCCATACTATTTTCTGTACTGACTGTATTTATTTATATTCTAATATTGCACAAGAGTTCCAATTTTTCTATGTTCTTGCCAAAATAGTATTGTTTTTTTTTTAATTGAATAGCATTTATCCTAATCAATGTGTGTTAATATCACATTGTGGTTTTACTTTGCATTAATCTACTAACCACTTGTCTGTCTCTTCAAGTTCTTTGAATATTTATTTTATAGTCAATACATTTTTATTTAATTTTGGGATTGAGATGGACTTTCTTATATATTTTGAATGTTACCTCTTATCAGATATATAAATTTTATTAGACCTATATTGTTTATTTTACCTCTATCATAACATATGTCCCATTTCCCTCCATGGTAAGTCCATTTCCTATCTGCCCCACCATTAGCACATACCTTTCTTTCTCCCCCTGATGGATCTTTGAACATAATGTAAAAATTAATTGCATTTTTAAAATTCAAAGAAATGTTTTTTGCTTGCTTATATGCTTTATTTTGTTTTTTTTTCTGCTTTAATCATGACTGCACAGCCTATGGCGAACATAAGTAATTATGTAGATAGGGGAAAGAAAATTATGGTGATAGGGGAGAGAAAAGAGTGCCTGAGAACAAAATAAGTTAGTCTTAGTACATTAAGTTGGCCATGGTTGCTATGAATTTATTTAAAACAGACTATATTCACATTTAACTCAAAGGGCACAGTGGTATGTTATAGAACAGGATCAGCTGTTTTAGCCATAAATTTAATGTTTCCTATACACATGTGGAATTTCAGAAATGCATAATATTATAATGAATGCTATGTTACTCAAAAACAAAAAAGCAGGACACTAAATATGATAAATAAAACTGGGAAACAGATTTGACTCAAACTAGAAAATATTTTTTAGTTACTTAGTCAAACTTGTTAATACAAGAATTCAGAACTTTCTCTACTTTTCACTTGATTGCTGATAATTCTTCTCTAGTCTCCATTTTGTCATCATTTTAATTATAGATATAATTGAACTGATTGTAATTTACCTCCACATTTCCTGGTTTTTGTTCTTCATAAATCTGACTAGCAATTTTTTTATTTTGTTGTAAGATTTGGGAGTTCCTTAATTTTGAGCTTTCTGGGTTCTTGACTATGGTGAAAGAAGAGTTTACAGCTTGTATTCAAGTTAAGCAAAAGCAAAATTTATTTAGAGATGATATGAAATTACACAGGGATGGAGGTGGGAAGATCCTGTGTAAGAACAGTTGCAAGAGAATTGTGGGGCCTTTGATCTTACATGGGGTGCAGCCATAGATGCACTGAGCAAGTACTCCTGGGGTGTTAGTTTGTCCATCCCAGGAAGCAGCTTTGGGGTTAGGGATGATATTTGGTCTAAGGCCATGGTGTCAGTCAACCCTACCCTTCCCTAGGGAGGGATAGAACATTTGGGGATTTTTAGGTGGTATTTCTTGTCCATCTAGTAGAATGACCTTATTATCCAGAAATCTGCCATGTTCAAGGAATTATCCCTCCTCTGGGTACTTCTTGCTCTTCTAAGTTTCTTCAGCATGCTTGAAGTTTGGGGTAGGGAGCTCCTAGAGGGCTTTATAACCTCTGGCAAGTGTTTCTAGGTCTGCATAGAGTTGATCTTATCAGTTTCTTTTGACACTGTCTTCCTTGCCTTAAATATCTAGCAATGCTTATGCAATTCCTCAAACTAAACTTTGCTTCAATGACTCAGTTTCACTCTTTTCCACTATTTACTATCTCCTTTTTTTTTTAATTTAGGAATTACAATTTTTGAAAATAAATTTATATCATCATATTTTAACAGCTTGAACCTTGTTTAATGATATTAAGAATATTTATAAAATCTTCCTCCTTCTTTCCATAGTGTTTCCTTAAGAGGTGAATATCTATTCATATTCAGGCAAATTTCCTTCCTTGAAACATTTTTGTATATCTGAAATTTTTTTGTCTTTTTTCTTTTCAGAAGAACTTATGTAATTTCTCTTTACTATAATTAAGATGCTACTATTAGAATTTTAACAGACACAGCTTAAACATTTAGTCTCAAAAAGAGGTAAGAGGAAAGCTAATCTTATTTGCATTCTCATGTTGCTAACTAAGAACTCTGTATTTCTGTAAATCACAGAGGGGCCTCCTCTGAGGAGTGTGCTGCTGGATAAGTTACTGCTGGGAAAATGAATTGGGAAAGCTGGGAGTTAGCTTGTGGCAGTGATCTCCTCAGTGGCAATCTGACTTCAGAGCCTGTACTCGCAGTCCTCTCTGGTTTCCAGTAAGGTTCAGTGATAGGCACTGCAGTGCGGCTCCATGCTCACATTTTCTCATCATCCATTAGTCCTCCTGAGAGTTGATGCATGCCTGAACTCTTCCCTCCTGCCTTTGTCAGAACCTGATTTTTCGTACCTGACTCTCTAATTTATAGTATTTTTGTGGTCTCTTTCAGGATTTTATTCCAATTATTCCCATCTAAGCTTTTACTTTGAACTCATTATCTCCCAGGTTTGGTGATGTTTCCCTTCATCCGGTTGTTCTGCAGCATGTTTTATACAATTAACTCACATTCTGTGACTGCAGCAGCTTCCCCTAATCCACAAAGCACAAAGAAAGCAAAAGATCAGGCCGGGCATGGTGGCGCATGTCTGTAAATGGCAACCTCGGAAGCAGCGGCTAGGGCCAGGGATTGCGGTTCGAGTCCCACGGGGACACGTAGTGAGGCCTTCCCAAAAAAATAGCTGGGCGTGGTGGTGTGCGCCTGTAATCCCAGCTACCTGAGAGCTGAGACTGGGGGTTGCTTGAGTCTGTGTACCCCAGGCAATGTGATCCTGTGGTTCCACGGGCAGAAATAGCGAGACCAAGTCTCAAAAAAAAAAAAAAAAAAAGAAAAAAGAAAGAAAGAAAGCGGAAGAGCTGGGTTGTCATGAAGAACCTCAGGGAGCCAGGAACTATTCTAAGATTCACGGGGTTGTGTCATTTCACTGGGAATTTTCCGGGAATAAAACTCAAATGTGCTCATTCAAGACATCACTTTGAAGGAGTTTTCATTCTGTCCAGAATAACATATCACCCATGAAAAGTAGAAACTTGGAGTTTGACAGAGCTTTTGAATTTCTCTTTTTTTTAAAAGGGGGACTAATTTAGGCTTTTTTAATATATATTTTAATTTATATAAAATTTGACATCTGCTTTTGAATTTCTTAATGAATCCTCTGGAATATGTAATGTCTGCATAGGGCTTTGCATTCTGTGAGAAAATCCAACATAAACACAATGACTCCTCCTCAATTCAAAGTGTTCTTTTGTAGCTTACTTCATGATTTAAAGTTTTATTAACATATCAACATACTCAAAATGGGAAAAAAATGGAATGACTGAGTAGTCTACCTCTAATTTACACTTTTCAGATTCAAGTGTAGAAAAAGCAGGCAAATTTAAATTATTTATTAATATGTTTCTATTCATTAATACAGTTCCAAGTGTTAGTATTCTTAAATTTAATGATGAGTGTTTTTTTTTACAAAATAAAAATAACTATAGCTAAACAATCCACATTTTAAGCATGATAAGAAAATAACTCCCTAAACTCTTCATATACTTGAATGACTTGTTTAAATTTCTAACTGGATTGAATTGCCTTACTAGTATATTTGTTTGATAGTCTGTAGTGGTAACATTGTTGAAGGCAGTAATTAGATTATATTTAAAATACTTTTGCTCTCATAAAGTAAAATGAGTAAGTTATTTCTCAAGTTATTTGTTACTCAATATCATTAAGTATTATCTCATGCAAGTCATCTATTGTGCTTCCTTCAGCAAATCTGTTGACTTACTACTTGTTATCACCGATTAACATTTTGTAAGTGTAAATACCAGTATTACTGGAAACATGAAAGATTGATTGGCTACCTCTTGTTATTTATCTCAATTAAATTTTAATTTTTTCACTGTCATCTACTTCTGCAAAGAAGACAGAAGTTTCTCTGGTACAGATATCCAAAGAAATATGTATTCAATATCTATTTTATACTCAATGCATTAATAGTCAAAATTCCAAGATATTACATAGGCCTTTATTTTAAGAAGCTTACTCTATTTTTGTTTAAAAAGATTATTGTGTACTGCTTATAATAGGTGCGAGTACCAGGCTATGCATCACAAACAATCACATTGTGTTTTATAGAAGATAAATGCCCAAACTACCCATGGCAGAGTACAGCGATTGTTTGCTACTCAGATATATTCACAAAGACATATCTTTCTTTAAGGTATAGTAAGATTTTAACAGTTAGGAAAGAAATGACATTCTAGGAGAAGGAATTAACTGGAAGAAACAAAGGCAAAAATAAACACAATATAAGACTTTTCCCACTTCATGGACTATGTGGAAATAAATTAGTAGAATAATGCAATGAAGCTCTAAAATATGAGGAAACTATTTTCAGTAGGCAGGGTGATATGAAACAAAAATGTTTATTTCAAATTCCTACTATGTCTAATACCCGTCTATTAAGGGGATATTGCAAAATGAAAATATAAAGTTTGAAGATCTTAAAATATATGCATGGATCTGACATATAGACACGTAGGTAGTCTTCCTCACTGGGACTGAGGTAAATCAATCACATGATACTGATACATGGATACAGATGGTCCAAAACATACAATATAAAGTTGTCCAATGTGAAATATTATTCAGCTATAAAAAAAGATACAGTCTTGGCATTTGTGAAAATGGAGGGAGTTATACTACGTAAAATAAATCAGAAGTAAAAGATAGACACTGGGTGAGTTCATAAAATCAAACCAAAATAAATTATTGAAATCTGATTGCTAACTTGAAGCTGTCAGATGGGAATGATGAAGTATAGGGGGAAAGAGAAGAGATTAATGGACAATAGTGGACAATCATTGGGGTTTTGGTAGTGAACATAATAGGTAGGATAAGACAGATGTACAGAATGTTAGCATGTACCCCAAACACATATATGGTATTATAAACAAATGTTATCTCAAAAACAAAAGGAATCTGCCAAATAAACCCAATTATATAAAAAAATTCATTCTGTGATGAGATGGTGTCTCAAATAAGTGATACAAATTTATATTTTTAATAATTTGTCTTAGAATTAATGCTTGCTATTTAGAAAATGATACAATTGAATCCACATAGCACATCACAACATTTGTAGTGAATGAAAAATTAAAGACACAAATACCCTAAAATTAGGTAGATAAATCCTATATCTTGGGTATAGGGAACAGTTTTTTAGCGATGTTTTAATATTCGTATGCAGTGACTGGGGAAAAAAGCTTAAACTATGTGTTATGTGTTATGAGGCACTGAGAAGACACATCCTTAGTCCTATAGCTTCTCTCTCCATAAACTGGATCTAATTATTAGAAAACAGCAGTCAAATGCATGCTGAGAAAAGGTTTAGATTATTTTTTTTCCTGCTGTGTAACAAATTCTTTTAGTTTTAAAGATTAGAAGTATGAAATGGGTTTGTGGAGTTAAAACCAAGGATGAGCAGAGCTGCCTGCACAAGTTAGTGTGACTTCACTAGTAGGCAAATATCTTTGGGAGCCCATTATTCTCTATGTGTCAGTGACATTTTACAAATTAGCTCAAGGTTTCCTAAGCAATGTCAATATCAGGTAACAAAAATGAAACTTGGTGAAGCATCCCAATAATATGAGACTAATGCAGATAAAAACTAAATGGAAGGAATAGTTTTGGATTGGATTCTGGGCCAATTTCTATAAAATATTAGTGGGATAATTGAAAAAGTTCAAATAATTGAGCAATAAATATGTTAATCAATGTCTTGTTTTAAGGAAAGATACAATCAAATATTAGGAGTAAAGAACATACTGCTGTAACATATTCTTAAATAGATTCCGATAGTAATAATAAATTTAAATAGAGAATGAGAATTTATATGGCAAACTATAGTACACTGATCTATTAAAAAAATATAGTGTTTTTGGCCAAATCTTATTTTTTCTGCCTTTAAAATTATCTCTAAATAAAAAATACTAATATATTTCTATATCTCTTTCAGTATGATATTATCAGTTAAATACCATTGTCAGCACATATATTAATTGTCACCTAGAAATGATATGCCAATGGAGCATAAAAAGAAAAAATGATTGAAGTTCAAGTGAGAAAATACTATTGGAGGTAAAGGTTCAGTGTTGATCCATTAAAAAAACAAAAACAAAAACAGGCATTCATGTACAAGATGGTAACACAATGAACATTAAAATCAGTGGTAAATTATAGCTTCTTTGTGGGATACAGAATATTTTAGAAGAGTTTTGGTTACAGAGAACACCATGAAAGCAATAATTAAAGCAGGCTATACATTAAAATTGGAATAAATTGACTCTGAAATTTGGCAGTCATATGAATTAACAAGTTCTATGGTTTTTCTAGCATTCCAGTTTTGAGGTGGTAGGGATTAAATCTTGGATCTTAGCAGGTGACCAGGAGAAGAAGAAAAAACTACTGAAAAAAAGGGATTCAATAGGACTTCACAACAAGTGTGATACAGAGAAAAATGAAGCTAAAAAGAATAGATATTTTTATTTTATTTTTTTCTAGCTATGAGAGCTAAACAAATAATGGAAACAATGGCAGTTAAATAGTGTATGAAAGTAATTAATTTAATATTTGGTATAAATCTTGTAAAATTGTAAGGTAAACATTAAGAAATAACCAATAAAAATTGAAGAATTAGATTCAGATCTCAGCTATATATAAAAACTCAGTTGTAAAACTTAGCTAGGGAAGATGCCTACTAATACTGATATCCTACATTAAATTGAACTTAGAGTTATTTGATGTTATAAAACCATGGAAAACCTAATCTGGTAAAAAATCTATCTCAATTTAGTCTATTTCCATACTTAACAAGGCAATAAGCTGTCAGTTTTTGCACTTGCAAATTTCCTTTTCCATTCAAAATAAAATAGATTTTCTATCTTTAATTTGTCTCTAATTTTATAATGTGCTGCTATTTTGAGGCAATGCAACAGATTTATTTTTGTCAAGATATCATCATAAATTTAGAACCTGTGGGAAAATTAATTTCATGATCTATAAAATTGTATTCAAATTTTCAACATTAATTCCTCCTGGTACATTTCAGAAAAAAAGAAATCATTCACTTCCTCCTTAAAATATGCAATATCAATTCTGTTATTCTAGTTGGTTCTACCTGATGGCTTTTCACAGTATATATTTCGTAGAACTATTTTTTTCTCACTTTTAAATTTCCAGTTGCTACAACCCTCTGAACAATTTTGACTGATGATTTTTTCTTTATCATAATCTATAATATTTCTACCTAATTCCAGTGATCTATATCCCTTTAGAACTCATTTATGTATAATCTTTTAGGGAAAAAATATTCCAATTTCATAGACAACATCTATTGAACATTTGAAATGCATTGTTTCATGAAGCAGGTGATCATTTAAAAACAGGAATGCATAATGTATTAATTTCCTGTGAACTCTATAACAAATCACACATTTTAGTGGATTGAAAATGAAAATTTATTTCTTGCTGTCCTGGAGATAAATCAAAAGGACGCACTGTACAACTGTGTTCCCTCTGGAGGTTTCATGGGAGAATCTGTTGTCCCGACTTTACCAGTATCTGAAGACAGGATACATTCCTTTTCCTTTTATATCTATATCTATCTATAGATAGATAGATTAGATAGATAGATAGATAGATAGATAGATAGATAGATAGATAGATAGATAGATAGATAGATAGATAGATAGATAGATAGATAGATAGATAGATAGATAGATATAGATAGATATAGTGTGTATATATATATATATATATATTTATATTCAATCTCTGCTTTCATTGTGCCAACTCTTGAAGCTTTTGATCATCTCACAATCTACCAGGTGAACCTGTGATTACATTGGGTCGACTCATATATTCAGTATATCTGCCTATCTCAAAATCCATAACTTAAAAACAGCTTTCAAGATGCCTGTCACTTAAGGCAATTTAGTCACAAGTTCTAGAGATTAGGAGTAGGACATTCTTCATGACTCAGGGAGATAAATATGCTTCCAATGTTAGTCAGTTTGTTAGGTAGCAGAAGTCAAAATAAACTCAGAAACTTTTAACTCCAAAAGCAATCCCTGCACCACAGCACAAGTTCCCCTTCCCTCTTATAGTCTCTATTCTTCTTATTCTTGCAACATACATTCTTCATATGTTAATGACTGGAAATGTTATCACAAGGATATTTGTCCAACTCAAAAATAACAGTTGCCTTGGTAAGTTGCTATTTTAAATTTATGCTTAAATTTTTCACTACTAGGCCATAGAAAGTTAATAAAATTGCATGATTTGATTTTGATTCTTAAAAATATATTTCTTGTCACATGTTCTCCCAACTTTTATTTTTAGTAAAATCAGTGTGCTTTGCAACCCACATTTATGTGACTATATACATGTATACAATCTATAATATATATAATATATAAATCATATATATAAATATATCCAAAGTACAAGCTATTGCAAATCCATGAATGTCACTTTAAATTTATTGAATGAGAAGCCTTAAAGAACTGGTGCAAATACCAAAGCAAATGCAATAAACAAATTTAGAACTTCTGTTCAAAAATAGGTTATACCACATCATTGTCACGACTTCTTACTCTATCTGTCGTTATATGTTCTTCTGGGGCCATGGAAATTTTCATGTGCTCAGTAAAATTTAAGCTCTGTGATAATATCAATGGGGAAAACAACAACAACAAAGTAGCTACCTGAAAATAATTTTCTCCAAATACATCCCTAGCTACATAAAACCTTGGAATAATACTTATTATACCTTCAGATTTGAAATTAACCTAATATAGATAAAACATGTCATTTTAGTAAGTATTACATAAGAATTAGCTTACTATTTTACATTCCCTGAGAGTTTGTTCTTTGTCAGAGTTTGGTTATTTCCACTATTATATACTTTGCTCTCTCTCCAAAATATCTGTAATTGAAATAAGTCTATATAATCAAGTAGTTCTTTACAAACATCTACTTGCTGTTGATCATAATATCTCTACATTATTGTAGTAAATCTTCTTCTACTACCTTCCATTTTGAACATCAGTAATCAATAGTTCATTAATGTGGTCATGGAAAATTAATCCAAAAATGTATGAATACTAGTGTTTTCTGATATTCTAAGTCTTCATAATATTACTTCTCAATATGTTTTCTAAGCCCAGACAGTTTCATTGTCATAGCACGAATTTTAATTTGTTTCCATTCTTTTTTCACTTGCATTGCTTTTAATAACTACTGAGGGCAAATCATTCTTCATACTTCTTTTCTATTTTTTAATTATAGTCCTGAGATACCATTGCAAACTGACATAGTATGAAATGTGAGGTTTAACATAGTTTCTTTTTTAAAGATTAGAATTAAAATGATTTTTTACTTTCTTTTGAATACAATAAAAAGTATCATTTTATTGGAAAAAATGAGAAACTAAAAATACTATGTGATGGTTTTGAAAAAAATGGATGCACTTCAATCATAACAGCTTCATTATAAAATTCAACATAATTTATAATACCCTAAATTACAGTATTTTATTATAATTCAGCAATTGAACATTTTTTTCAGGTTTATTGAATTATAGTATCAGATATGACATGTTGTTTTCCTGGGCATAAACTGAAAATAGGTTAACAGTATAATGCTCAGTGTCCTCACATTTTTCCATAACTTTTAAGTACTCAGCGTATATGTTCCAGATATAGATAAGCACATTGATCATTATGCTAGCTTCTAAAAAAGAAAAACTGTCATTCCTCCATTAAGAAAACAATTCAAGGCTTTAAAAAGGCTTTTATTGTTTTAATTGTTTAAAAAGCTTTTATTTTCATTCTCTAGAAAAATTGGAATAAGAATAACTACTAACAATAATGTGTTCAATATAGCTTAGGTATTTATTAGTCCATTTTGTAATTTGTGTTTTTGATGGAAACTATATTAATTCTCAATAGAAATTCTTGCCTTGTATCTAAGGGTATTATCAGAACTAAGCAAACTATAGAATATGCTGATATAAAACAAAATACTTTTTCTAGTATATAATTTGTCATGGATAGTATTTATTTAAAATTCTCATGTTTTATATTTAAATAACAAGTGTGGTCAAGACAGTATGTTACAATTCTTGCCAGGAGATCAGTTGATAGTCAACTGAAGGAAGAGATTTAAAATGTGTATACTTAAAAGAACATATGTAGTTATGATCTAAGCAGTTTCTAGGAACCCAGTATTGAAACAAACACTGACATTGACAATAAACATTCCAGCAATTATTTTTCCCAAAATTTAAGCTCAATAAAGTTCAATAAATGCAATTAACTTAACTGGTCAGACTAAAAAATTTCTTTCATTATGCCAAGATTTTTGGGTGACATCAAAAATCTGGAATTTCCAAAGTGGTAACCATGATGCTAAAAGTGTTGAAACTTTCATCATATGAAAGTCAGTTAAAGGATTCACAATATTTGCTTGCCATATGCCTGGATATTTTGCTAGTCAGTGTATTAAATACAGAACTAAATAAGTATATTATTTTTCATTATCATTTATTTAATTACTTTGGAAGAGAGATAATAAAGATATAAATTTATAAATACTTATTAATCACATTCAAAATTAATGAAGAATACTCTCATTAGCTGAAACAGCAAAAAGACAATATTTGCCTATGAATAAATTATACCATAAAAATAAAAGATACTTCAAAGCATCAGATACTGTGAACATGGCTTTGTCACCTGAGATGTTCATGCAGAGGTTATTCAGAGTTTGCTGAAATGACATGGATATTTTAGAGTGTATCGAAACTTGCAAGCATTTCAGGTTTTCTGAAGAATTATTCTTACTTTTCTGACCCAACATGATAAAATATTATAAGCAGTAGTGTTATATTACTAGGACTATGCATGCAATTACTAATCATGTTTTCATTAGTAGTCCTTAAAGTTTATTATCTACAAGTACATACAATTCTTCAAATCCTTAAAGTCTATTTTTCTTTGACTCAAGACTAAATTTAAACCAGAACACATTTTGATGTTTTTTTTTAAATAAATAACATAATGAATTGGCACTTGTAGATAGTAGAAGGCAATTTCCCAGTACTTCCTCCCCATAAAATAAAAGAACAAGAACTGAAAATTCAATTTTACTCCAAATTAGAGTTGATATAAAGTGAAAGAAAAATATTGCTGAAACTTCAAAATAACTGAGAAGAAAAAAGATATAACACAACAAATATGCCCCTAAAGAATCTTAAAACCTAATGACATGTGCTAAAAAAAAAAAAAAAAAAAAAAAAAGTAGAACCTTTGAAAAGTAATTAGGTCATGAGAGCTAATGAGTTCTTGGGTAGGTTATATGTCCTTATAAAATATTTCAAGAGTTTTCTTTGTGCCGTGTGTAGAGGTGAGATCTACTCCAAGTCAGCTTTTCAACTTGGAGAGGGATTCACCAGAACCCATTTGTGCTGACACCCTGATCTCCTACTTCCAGCTCTCAGAACTGTAAGAAATAAATGTTTGTTTTTCAAGTCACTCAGTCTGTTGTAAATTGTACTAGCAGCCTAAGTTGACTGAGTAGGATATTTCATCACAAAATGCTATCCTCAAAGTCAAAGAAACGATTTATTCACTACACATGATAAAAACTTAGATGCCTCTCTCACCCGTTCTTCAACACACAACTTTGTCAATTAAGCTGACTTGTTCTTTTGGCAGAAGAGGGCATTATTAAACCAGGAATTTTGCAAAATATGCAATGTCACAAAAATAAACAAATGAAGATTAATGAAGAAATGTTATGTATTGTGACATAGTCTGCAAATAATGCAAATAAAACTGAGAGAGGAGAGAAAGAGGTAAAGATAATAATGTAATTTTTGCAATATGATGCTATTATGATTATTATGGTACCAAATTTTAAAGACAGTAAAAACTTAAATAAGAAAACAGACAGCTAAGCATATTCAACATGTATCACTAGAAAGGTAATCAATAAAATCCATGACACACACATCACATAGGAACACTCATTCGCACACCAGCTTGTTATTTCCTAAATGAAACAAAAATAATGTCAGTATTACAAAACACAATTATATTTTATAATGTAGTAGTTGAAACTAAACAGATCATTTACATTATTTAAGATACATGAACTATTGATATGGATGTTGTTCGGTGATGTGTTAATGGGTCAATTAGAACAAGATAAATTGAATCTATAGGGGAGCTTCTGGTGAATCAGTGTTGATTTGGAGGAAGGAAGAAAAGAGCTAAGTGTTTGAATATAACTTAGCAACTACTAGAATCTGCAGCAACGTACCTAGTTAGTGTGAGATGGCACCGTCCCCCCAGAAAACCTGTTCGGAAAATCTTTGTAATTGCATGTAGTTGGACCTGAAATATTACACATCGGATTTGACTGGGACTCCTCAAATGTAATAACCATGTTTATGAAGCAAAAATATAAAGGAGGGAGGAGAAATAAACACTTTATTATTTATTTTAAATAATAAAATACTTTAAAATACCTTATTGGAAAAAGATGCAAAGTTCTAGTAGCAAAAATAGGGAAGACATGAACACACAATTAGCTATATGTGTTTGTATACATATAGTTGATGTAAAATATACTAATATAAAATATATGAAAGTCAAACATATGAATGTTTAAACTTCTGATAACTAAAGAGGTGCAAATTAAAGCAACATTTATTTTCAGACTGGCACAAAATAAAAACTCTGACCACCCATACTGTTGGCAAAGTTGTAGGGTAACAGGTTCCTGTACTGTTAGTTGAAAACAAGGTAGCACCATCATTCAAGAGGGGAATTTGGCAATATGTAGCAAAATCACAATGCTGTTACATTTTGATCTGAGTCTCCCTACAACTATGTGTACATCCCATGCTATGCATTGCAGCATTATTTGTAATGTGAAATTTTGGTCAACAATCAAATGTCATTATTTAGAAGAATGATTATGATTACATAAACTACAAACACACATGCTTATTTAGCTATATTAAGAATGAGGAAATCTCTACAGGTTGATTTGGATATAAAAATTGAAAATGGCATAGTGATCTATAGCCATACTACCCTGAATGTACCTGATCTACTGTGAAAGTCAAAGAGTGTGCACCCAAATGATATGACCATACATATGTGTGTGTATATATACATATATGAGGATAAAAATATTTTAAATATGTCGTACATCTATAAATGTAGACATAGCTAGCTATATCATTTATCTATTATCTATGTCTATGTATCTATCCCCTATATGCTCTCAATCAAATAAAAAAGTAAATAAAATAAATATATTCTATATAATATATTATGTATATATGTATACAATATGTTCCTAATATTCATATATATTACATAATAGATAGTATATTACACATATAGATATATATCCACATAGATATATACCCACAAAGATATATACCCACAGAGATATAATTTCTTAATAGATGTCTAATATGTTAGAAGTGTTATAACTGAATACCACAGAATAGAAGGCTTATATATAACAGAAATTTTATTTTTCACAGTTTTATATGACCTTTAATTAGTGAATAACTAAAACCAAGCAAAATGGAATACATGTAGCAAAAAATAGAAGCAACTATATTACAAATGCAAAATAAATCACAAAAAGTTAGGAAAGATGTGTCAGATTAAAAAAATTGAATAAACGCATTTATCCTGCAAGATTTTCAACCTCATCAAATTAGTTTTATCAGGGGCTACATTCAAAAAATTGATGATGTGTCTCTGGTATTAGAAAGAACAACATTGGAACATGTTTGTTAGAGAGTATATGCTGAACAAATTGGTGGATGAATGATGAATTTGATATATAAACAGTTTATTCCATCTTCAGTTTAGTTTTTATTTTCAGCTGGGTGTAATTTCGCTCCCACGGGTACTTTTGACTTTGGAACAGTTTTGATGCCACAGTCAGAGCTGTGGAGAGGGGAGGGCTACTGCCATCTAGTGGGAAGCTACTGGAATCTAGCGGGTCGAGGCCAGGAGAACTGCTGATAACGCTCTTGCACAGGATTACAAGAACGATCAAGTTGAAATGTCGAAATTTCTATGACTGAGCAACTGGTTATAGGAAGTTGTGACGATTAATTATAAATTAATGCAAATCTTCACCTTTCATACATATATAAAATGTATATATACAATTGCATTTAGATATAGTTACCTGTCATATATATCAAACCCAGTGTTCAAATATTCCATCAATTATTATATATGTAGAAGTGTTAGTGCAAATATATATGTATTAAACTATAGAGCAATGATAATTGTACTGATATCGAACAAAGTAGGATAACAATTCTTTTTCTGTTGTTTTAGTGTTGTGGAGAAAATCACAGATATTAAGTCAGGTTTGCCCAACATATGATCAGAGAACTATATGTTCTCTTTTTGCAGTGAAAATATCTTTAAAAATCTCATCAAACACTCTAATTGCTCTATTCTTTGTTCTGCACAAAAATTAGCCACAGCTTCCTACAGAAGACAAGGATGCAGATGTTGCTTTTACTCTCAGCCAGATGATTTCATTAAAACCAAATTGTAAACTCCAAATATATGTTTCTATTTCTTCTCTCTCTATAACTGCAGCAATTTAAGGCCTGGACTATCAACTTTGTATAACATATAGACTAATAAATGCGCTTAATATAGCACACAAAAATCAACTCAAGGAAAACATTCTTCTAATTTTCATGTATTTTAAAATCCTTTTCTCTCATATTCTACTACTAAATATTTCCCTCAAGTGCAATTTTTGGAAGTTTCAAGGACATTATTAAACATCGTGTTTAGCCTGACACCAACTTTAAAAATCTTTTCTATACCAACAATTATTCCTAGCAGAAATATTTACCATACTCACAACTTGAACATATAAGCTACCCACATAAGAGGGAAGCACAGATTATTTTACACATAATCTTTATTATCATATGTTTTCTGGTGCACTATATGTAAAAATTTCCCTTGCTAAAATATATGAAATATTTTATGATCACAGTTCATTTTTTAAAACTAAATGATTTGTGAGTTCTATAGAATTCTCAAGTAACAGTATAAATGGAATTTCAGTAATACTACAAAAATCAAATGATTTCTATTTAGATGGATTATTTGCTATCATATCTGTGAAATAAAAGTGGTTTTCCAAAGATCAATATTCAATGAAATTTTTGTTTAATATAATTTCTAAATGTCTGTCACCTAGTCAACATACTTAAGCTGAGATTATACTTAACATCATTTTAACTCTTAATAAGATTCAAAATGAGATTTTAAAGGAATGCTAATTTTAGCATAAGGCTCACAGTCATAAAAACAGAAACTCACTTTCTTTTTATGGACAAATAATATATCATTATATATATATGCTACATTTTCTATACTCACATATTTATTCTTTTTTTCTTTAAGCAATGAATATTAGGTTGCTTCTATAGCTTGGCTATTGTGAATAGTGTTGCAATGAATATCAAAGGACAAAAATATCAAGATCCTGCTTTCACTTCTTTTGGATATATATCTAGAAGTAGAATCATTGTATTTGATGATAATAGGTTTATTTTCAGTATTTTAGGAGAGGAGCCTCTATGCCTTTCCCAAAATGACTATACCATTTTACAAGCTTACAAAGACTTGCAATTTTCCACATCCTCATTAACAAACATAAGAAACAATGAGCAAACCCTATGAAAAATATCAATCATAATTAGAAGAGAGCACAAAATGTTTAACCCAGATGGTGAAGGGAACAGGAAGCAGAGACTCTACTCAAAGAAGTAGCTGAGTGCTGCCGAAAGCTATGGAATAAACTAAATCTGTGTCTAGTAAACAGAGAATGATATGGGGGTAGAGACATAGGTGAAAATTCTATTCAGTACCATATTCCCTGGTGGATGGGGTCTGCAAGAAAGATCTGTGAGAAGAAGCAAGAAATCCGAAAGAGTATATAAAAAGAGGAGTCAGAGATAGGAGAAGATAAGAATGGCAGACTGATACAACAGGTCCATGTGGCTTGGTCCATGTGACTTGCTCGGGAAAATGCCTATGGAAGAGTGAGCTGGTGGTGACAAAGAGCAATGGTGGGAAAGTGACCGGCAGAGAGGTAGCTGGGTGGAGTCAGATGTCAGAATGGTAAGTCAGAGTGACCAGGGGCTAATGAGGGAAGGCCTGGTGAATTTGACCAGATGCTACTGAAGGCAGGCCTGGTAAAGGAAGTGCATGGAGCTGCAGCAAAGTGGCGTGGAAACTAGCTGGAAAGCTGGTACCTGGAAATAGCCAGGGATTCGGAAAGCTGATTTTGCATCAGCATTTGTTAAAAAACGTTTGAGGAGGCTTGAAGAAGACAAAGATCAGAACACTGGAGAGAGAGAAGTAAAGAGAAGATGTGAAAGACTGGACTTTTCAGGGTGCCTCTCTCAGGTTTGAAGGGGTACCATATTGGACATGTGTTTGGAACTTTTGGACTAAACAGTATGTGGGGTAAAATAACTGGCCACTTGTGGCATTAAGGACTTTTTGTTTTTGTGTTTTTGTTTTTTTTTTTTTGTAAATATGCAATTTAAACAAGATTTTTTATTTACCCTGTTGTTTAAATTCCACAGTGACTTTAGCAACTGCTGTACACACAAGTGATACAAATCTGGTAAGAAGCTGGGTGGAGGAAGCCACATTTTAAAAGTATCTTTTTTTTTTTCTTTCTTTTTTTTTTTTTACTGTGACTTGCTGGTTGGAGGCTTTTGCCTCTTTTTATTTGATTATGAAAGCACAACAACATTTAATCTAAATGTATAATGACCTACACCAATATACATTATTGTTAAATTATCAAACATCAAAGCTCTACATTTTGTAGGAAAAAAAGATAATTTACAAAAGCATCTGAGTTAGGTTTTTCTCATCATCTGAATTAGTCTTTCTCTAAGCAAAAAGAGAATGGAATTACTATCAGGTGCAAAAAGGGCAGAAGCCTCCATTCAATAAGCCAAAGGAAAAAAGCAGCACTTTTAAAATATGTCATCTGCTGTCCAGAATCTTCCAGTTTTTTGCCTCCCATGAGAGGCGGTTACCAGAGTAACAGTGAAATTAAACAACATGGTTTTATTAACAAGAGAACTAACAAGGGAAACAAAAAGTCCTTAATGCCACAAGTGACCAGTTATCTTATTCATGAATATTTTCAGTCCCAAAGGTCCCAAAGGCATATGTCCAAGGTGTTACCATTTTGCCCCTCCAAACCTGAAGCAAGCACTTTGCAAAATCGTCTATATTTTCCATTTTCTCTTTGCTTTTCTCTTCAGGATTCTGAGCTGCTCAGATTCTCCAAGTTTCTTTCAACTTTTCCAACAAGGACTGATACAACATAATTTTTCCAAATCCTTGACTTTCTCCACAACTACCTGGTTTCTACATCACCTTACTCCAGAGCCACAGAGTTACTTTTCCAGGCCCCACCTTTAGCAGTGTACGGACATAATCAACAATTCACCAGGCCTGCCTTCAGCCTGCCATTCCGGCATTTGACTCCACACCGGATACTCTTCTGCCAGCCACTCTCCCACCATGGCTTTTCACCACCACCAGCTCACTCTACCAGGGACTTTCTGCCCAGTCTGGCCACTCTGGCTCCTCTTTACCAGTCTGCCATTCTCATCTCTCCCATCTCTCTCTCTCTCTCTCTCTCTCTCTCTCTCTCTCTCTCTCTCTCTCTCTCTCTCTCTCTCTCTCTCTCTCTCTCTCTCTCTCTCTCTCTCTCTCTCTCTCTCTCTCTCTCTCTCTCTCTCTCTCTTTCTCTCCCTCTCCCTCTCTCTCAGCCTCTTCCAACCTACTCCTCCTTTTGTGCACCTTTTTACTTTCATTTCTTCTCATGGGTCTTTCTCTCAGACCCCGTCCATGCGTCAGTAAGGTACCCAGTGCAATTTTCAACTTCATCACTACTAGAGGCCCTGGCTGCCCATCCAGCCAAGTCACCTGGTATCAGAATGAACATCCAAAGTCCTTGAAGACAGGAACTGCCAATCAAGAATATTTTGTCTTTCAGGGTTATCATTCTAATCCAAAAGCAAAAGGTTTTCCCAGATAAAGAGTAGCTAATGGAGTTTACCAGGCCAGCTACACAAAAAAGGCTCTACAACAAAAGGAAATATTGAAACACACAACCCTGAGCAAAATTACAACAGGAAAAGAAAATCAGAAGTGAGAGCAATATTACAACTCAACAACAAAATATGAAAGAGGAGGAAGAAATGCCTGGAATCTGGATATTTAAATATTGGAGAGTTGTACCAGTCTATAAAGGACTTTTTTAGACATAGTAAGCTAGTTGTAATGTCCATGGTAACCATGACTGAAAATCTGGAATACAAGCACAGATGAAGAAACAAATTGAGAGAATCCCTAGGAAAGCCATCCGGATATAAGAGCAGAAAAACAAGTAGGAAAAATAAATAAAACAATCAAAATCCAAAACCAGAATAATCAGCAAAAACAGTATGTATCAATAAACACCTTAACAAAACTGCAACATTTTCCCCCTACTCACTTACATCTGTGCAGTGTTCTGTTTTCCTTTTCTTTCCCTAGTAGACCTGTCCTTTCAAAATGTAGTTAATAATAATCACCTTAAATGTGAATAGCCTGAATTCATCAATTAAAAGGTACAAGGTGACAAATTGGTCTAGAAAATTTTAGCCATTTGTACTGTGTGTGCAAGAGACCCATTTAAAACCAAAACACAAAAATAAAGTAAAAGTGAAGGGTTAGAGCAAGATTTTACAAGCCAGAAATATAGAGGGAAATGTAGAAAATTCTATTTTCAGATCATACTTTTATCCAAACAGGGTAATCAGTGCCAAATAAAAACACTATAACACTATATAATGATCAAGGAAATAATTCATATTAATATGTATGCATCTAATATAGGGACAACTAGTTATATAAAGCAACTATTAACAGATGTAAAACATGTTGACAGAAATATAATTACTGTTGGAGACCTCAACACACCACACATGAAGGGATAGATCACCCAGATAGAAAATTAACAGGGAAATAAAAGTCTTAAATGGATTATTGGACCAGATGGATTTAATGGACATTGACAGAGTTTTCATCTCAAAGGAAAGAAACACAGTACAAGGTTGTAGTATATTTGACTTTGATATTAGGATAATTCTGACCTCATAGAATGTGACAGGAAGAGAGTGTGTTCTTGTAAATTTTGAAAAGGTCTGAGCAGGGTTGGTATCTTTCAGATTGTTTCATAGTGTTTATCATTGAAGTCCTAAGATCCTGACATTAGTTTGAGTTTATATATGTAATTGATTCTTTGATTTGTATGTTAACATTTAATTATTATGTTTCTTGGTAAAGATATCTTTTCATTTATCCTGGTTAGATTTCATTGTGATTCCTGGATGTGATGAATTTTTCACATTCAGAAGTTTTCAGCCATGATTCTTTAAAATATGCTTTTCTGTCCATTTTTCAGTCTCTTTTCCTTCAGAGATTTGTACTACATGGATTGTTAATTGTGTCCCTTAGGTCCACTAGATCCTGATCACTTTTTATTTATTCTTTTTTATTCTTTGAGTCTCAGACTGGATAATCTCAGATGTCCTATTTTGAATTCATTGGTTATTTTTTTCTGCCTGCTCAAATCTGCCATTGAATTCCTATAACAAATTTTTCATTTCAGTTTGGCATAAAATGAGAAAGACACAAAGTAAAACATGAAATATATTCATGTTTTTTAACTAAAACTTTATGGTGGACAAAAGACAGGGAGATAATAAAAGACATGACCAAGCAACCACAAGGAAGATTTTCTTTCCTTTAACATAAAAACCAAGACAGTTGTAAAGTTTTATGGAGCAGGAGAGAGGTTACAATAAGGAAACCTTACAAGAAAGGGGCAGAAGGTTTTCAAGTGAAGAAGTGTTCTATTTTTCGGTCTAGTCAAAAATCTTATGGGCATTCACTTAGGTTTTAAAAATTAAATTGGACATTTCTACTTTTTGTACCTTTTAAGAGATGAGTTGTATTTTAAAATTCAAAAGAAATTTATTATTAATTTAATCACAGTAGAATGTGAATTAATCCCTCAAAAACTTAGCAGAGAGACAAAGATATAACAACAAAAAATTTGAGTTGAAAAATATTATTCAACATTAGTAAGGAAAATGAAATAAAATGAGGTATCTTGACTTTTCTCAAATTAAAGTCACATATTTAGCTTAAAAAATCACTGTCTTCCAGTTTTACTGAGTTGAATTTAAAAGACAGGTGACCTATGAACAGTTGCTCTAATTTCCTTTTTATAGATTATTCACTAGAAAGATCTTCATTTCCATTACATCAGTTAATAGACGAGCATATCAGACACTGATGCTCACTTTCCTCTAGATAACATTTGTATGATTTACATTTTCCTTTATTAAAGGTTATTATTCATGAACTATGGTTTCTTCCAAAGCTTGTTCTCATCAAACATGACCTCTCCTGTTTTCCTGCCGCTATACAATGCAACTTACTTGGTGTATGATTAACATTCTTGTCAATCACAAATCTACTCACCATATCCTTTCATGCAGTCATCTATCAGGAAACTCACACATTCCATTTTAAATATGAAGCAATCTATTCCATATAGTTATATTGGCAATTCCTTCCAGATAAGATAACAACATTTTTTCTCTTACGAGAAAATAACAAAGCTGGATAGGAGATAAAATTTTGGGATCTTATGCACAAAATCATTTTTGTAGCAATTTATTCTATTTATGTTTGTGATCATTTGTTCTGATCTTAATAGGCAAAGAATCATATCTGACTATGTGTGCTTCAAGGAATCTTCATTTTGTGTGAGAATAAGGAGAATGATTATGATATGCAAAGGGTAAGTAATGATCTACAATTCTTCACTGATGGGCTTTACATTTGTAGAAAGCAATCCACTACAATATTTTAAAGACCTTTAGGCATGGTGCCAAATTTTATGAATAACATAAATTAAGAAATGAGTGACAAAAAGAATAAAATCATGTCAGAAATAAAAGTGTGAGTCTTTAACATGTGAAATTAACTATAAAAAGCAAGCTTTGGCTTGTGATTTTATTGCAATTCTATTTTATTTTGCTTTTTTTGTTGTTGTTGTTGTTGTTTGTTTGTTTTTCCAGGTAATACCCCTGTCATCTAAGACTACTGAATTTGATGGTCATCAAGGCACCATAAAAATTCATTTTGTCAAGATACAGTGTATATTATTCCTAAATAAATGAAAGATTTCCAGGTAAAATATGAAGAAGGGGGAATGTTGCATGGCTATCTTGTAATCAACTCTAAAGAGACTTGCTTGTCTTCCAAATCTTGCCTTACATTTTGACTTACATTTTATAATTAAATCCAGGGGGAATGAATTGTAATTCTCTCTGATAACCTATCTTTCAATGCTTCCACATAAATTTGGGGAATGTCTTGATATAATAAAGTTAATTGGTCTCTGTGGGAAATGCAAAAGTGCATTTTGAAGCAGTTTGCTTTCATTTTACTATGTTTTCTTTGGTATATTATTAATATATAAAATAAAGAAATAGTTATATAAGCATTTGTAAAATCATGACTGCAATCTGCATAATAAATTGTGTTAACACCTGTTTTAAGTCAGATTTTTATAACAATTAGAAAAATGTTTTCATAGTTTACATTTGTATTTGCATTTTGTATTTTATGTATATATTTATATAAAATATAATTTTTTAACTTTTTTCAGTGAAGTAAAATGAAAATGGGACTAATGGCAAAAGGACATGATTTGGGGCATATTTTTCATGGGCAATTGAGTTGATCATGAGTATTGACAACAAACATGGTCTGTCTGTATTAGTTGCAAAAGAAAAATGTTCAGGGTTTAAACAAAGAAGAAAACTTTTGGGACCCATGGCATGGGTAGTAAGTTGAGAAAACACATCAGGAAAGATGACAAATTCCCAGAAGTATTAGATGTAGAAACTACATGAAGCAAGAAATTCCTGTTTATGTCTTCCAATAAAGAGAACTAATTTGAATATTTTTAAAATATGTAGATTATAGCTTATTCTCTATAGGTGAATGAGTCATTTTCTTCATTCATATTGATTCAAGGCCTAAATGTGTATGTATATACCATGTATTACATATCATCTAGTATATATATTATCAAAAAAGGATTTCGATAAACCAATAAGAAGATAATTCAGTCAATAGAAAAATAAGTAAAAATCTTGTACAGACACTATATAGGAAGGAACATAAACACAAGAAAATTTGTGTAGTCTTATCAGAAACCAGAAATGCAGAGTTAAACCACAAGATGTCATTTAATCCATACACTAAGATAGGCAAGAAATTTAAAGTCTGAAAATGTCAAGCATTATAAAGGTTCCAGAATAACCAAAGGCTAATAAACTGCTTATTAAGATGTAATATAACAAGCTTTGAGGATAATCTGGCATTATCTAAAAAATTGGAAGATATGCAAAACACTGAGAAATTTTACATCTGGAAAACACCTTAGACAACTTCTTGCTATGCTTAATTTCCTACAGACATGATATTCAAGAATTTTGATGGTCAAATATTTACCAATATTTAGGTAGATTAGTATCATCTATTAAAAGAAGAATGTATTAAAAGTACCTTCTATATTTATAAGCTGTAGTATGATACAACATTGAAATGAATATATTACAGCTATTTACAACTATATGAAAAGTTTAAAAATGATGATAGAGAAATAGAAATCCCTGGACTATACAGGCAGCATAATTTCATCATAAACATATAAAGTCAAAATATATGTACTTTTGAAATAAGAACAAAAATTATGATGAAAGACAATGAAATTATAAACAATAGATTATAAAATAATTATAAAATGGCAATATATTATAAAATGGCAGTTGCCATTTTGAGGAAGCACATGGCTGCAGGCCACGTGTAGCCTTTTGGACTAGAAAATGGACTGGTGCATAAATTTACCAAAGGGCCTCCTTGTACCCTTCAATGACTTTTTTGTTTGCTTTTAATAAGTAAAATTGTTTTTGCCTCTTTTAAAGGTTTCTGTGGTCTTATTACTGCATGCACAGGCTGGAAAGAACCTGGTGTGTGGTGTGTGTCTGGCTTTAAAAGGCCAACTGCCCCATTTTGTAATTTTGGTTAAGCATTCTCTTTTGCTTTTTACCTGATTTTATAACTACTAACCCTTTGAATGTTTATTTTTGTAAAAGTATGTTCAAAATCAATATAAGAGTTTAGACACATGATGCTGGTATAACTGAGATTCTCAGGCAGAAAGAATTCCTTCCACATACACACCTTAACTGAATCTCAGTCTCATAACAAAATTAATTCAAAAGATATAACTGTTTTAAATATAAAACATTAAAATTAGATTAAAAAAACGAGAGAACTTTAAGATTCGGGGGTTAGACAAAGAGTTCTTAAATGACACTAAATCACAAACCATACAAGGAAAATATGATAAGCAAAGACTCATCAAAATTAAAATTTTTATTCTATGAAAGATCCCATTAAGATAAAGAGAAGATAAGCTACAGAGCTGGAAAATATTTATAAAGAACACACTTAGCATGGGGTATAGAATATAAAGTCTTCTCAAAACAGCAGAAAGCAGACCATCCAATTAGACAATGCGGAGAATGTAAACAGACTTTACAGTGAAAAAGGTTGACGGTGGACAAATCAACATGTGAAAAATCAAGCAACATACAAGGTGTGAGGATGTTGTCTTAGTCCATTTTTTTTTTTTTTTTGCAGTTCTTAGTCCAGTTTCCCAGCACAATTTGTTGAAGAGGCTCTCTTTATTCCAGTGTAAGATTTTCCCTCCTTTGTCAAAGATTAGTTGACTGTATATGTGTGGTTTTATTCCGGGCACTCAATTCTGTATCATAGGTCTGATTGTTGTTGTACCAGTACCATGCTGTTTTAATTATTATGGCTTCGTAGTGATATCGAGTGAGAAAAGAGAAAAAACGGGGTGCTTACCCAAACCTACAAAGGGTGGCAGCTGGCCCTTTAAAGGCAGCCACACACCAGGTTCTTCTCAGTCTGCACATGTGGTAGCAAGACCACATAAAATTTAAGAGGGAGGCAAAAAAAAAAAAAAATTACTTAAAAGACAAATTGGAAAAGAGTCACTGAGAGGTACAAGGGAACCCCTTTAATAATCTTACCACACAGTCCAGTCTATAGTCCAAAGTGCACATGGTTTTAGCAGTCATGTGTGTCCACAAGATGGCAACTGCCACACCTTAAGCTGGATGAAGGAGTTAAGGTCTTATTGCCACTTCTTCAGAAAACACAGTTACTCTCCCTCCAAGGCAGAAGAAGTTAAGAGGGTGTCCACAATCCTTCTCCGGAAGCAGGAGATTCAAATCCTACGAGGAAGACCAGGGTAGTGTCATCGATTCTTCTGCAAAAGGCACAGCGGCAGCATTTTTTTCAGCTCCAACTCCAAAGCAGCCCGGCATCAGCAAGGCTCACTCCATACAGCAACACAGTAAGCGCTTCAGATGTCTCACGTTGAAAACAGCAACACAGCAAACTCTCCTCAGTTCTCCAGAAGGCTTCCAAGCTTTGTAGTTTTAAAATTAAACCAAGTTTTAAAGCACCACATTTCCAAGACAGGACACAGGTGTCTCCAAGATGCTTCCCCCGGCTCCTCATGGGCCCGGGCTGGGGATGGAAGCCCACAGCTTGGCTTCCTTCCCTGCCCTGCTGCCTCACATGGCAGCGACAGCTCTGAGGATTCCAGCATCCCTGCTGCTGCTCTCTGCTCCTTATTTTTCCATTCTCTCTCTGTCCTCTTCTGTACTCTTCTGTTCTTTTCTGTTCTCTACTCTTCTGTTCTCAGTTCTCTTCTGTTCTCCTCTACTCTCTTCTCTTTCATTCTATTCTCCACTATTCTCTTCTACTCCCTTTATTCTCTGTCCCCTCCCTGATCGTTTAATCTTCTTTTCTCCTAAGAAGGCTTAACTTCCCTCCTCCAAATCTCCACCCATCAATGCTAACAATACCTATTTTGATGCATCAGCACCAGTAACTGGAGGTCACATGCCTCTAACAGTAGTATAACTTGAAGTCTGGAATATTTAGGCCTTCATTCTCTCTGTTTTTGGCTAGGAGGCTTTTTGATATTTGAGATCTTCTGTTATTCCATATGAAATTCTGTATTTTTTTTCTATCTCTTTAAAGAATGTCATTGGAATTTTTATAGGGATTGCATTGAATCTGTAGATTGCTTTTGGAAGGATGGTCATTTTGATGATGTTAATTCTTCTAATCCAAGAGCTGGAATGTCTGTCCATTTCTTATGTCTTCTATCTCTTTTAGCAGCATTTTAAATTTTTCTTTGTATAGTTCTTTCATGAGTCTTGTTAGGTGTATTCCCAGGTATTTGTTTTTGGTGCAGTGGTAAATGGGATGCTTTTTTATTTTAATTTCTCCTTCTTCTTCTTGGCTTTTTGCATGTAGGAAGAGTACTGATTTCTGTGTTGATTTTTTAATCAGCTACCTTACTGAGCTGCTTTATTGTTTCAAGAAGTTTTTCTGGATATTTTTTGGGGTTCTCTACATAAAGAATCATATCATCTGCATATAATGATAGCTTCAGCTCCTCTTTTCCTATTTGTATCCCTTTTATACCTTTTCTTGCCTTATTGCCCTGACTAGAACTTCCAGTACAATGTTAAAGAGTAGTGGAGAGAGTGGGCATCCTTGCCTGGTTCCAGATCTTAATTGGAATGATTTTAGTTTTTCCCCATTTAAGATGATGTTTGCTGTAGGTTTGCCATATATGACTTTCATTATATTGAGATATGTTCCTTTGATCCTCAATTTTTCAAGGGCTTTTATCATAAATGGGTGCTGAACTTGTCTTATGCTTTCTCCACATCTATTAGTATGATCATGTGTTTTTGTTTTTCTTCATCCTCATACCATGTACAAAAACCAACTCAAAATGGATAAAAGACTTAAATGTCAGACCTGAATCCATAACATACATAGAAGAAAACTTGGGCAAAGCCCTCCATGAATTACAATTCAGAAATCCCTTTCTGGAAACATCTACAGGTGGCAAAAAAAATGAAGGAAAACATAAACAGCTGGGACTACATCAAACTAAAAAGCTTCTGTACAGCAGAAGACACAACAGAAAAAAAAACTAAAAAAAAGTCCAACTGAATGGGAAAAGTTCTTTGCCCTCCACAAGAGTGATAAGGGTTTAATAACGAAGATTCACAAGGAACTTACACAACTTAACAAAAACAAAACAAGAAGCCCAATCAAAAAATGGGGCGAAGAGCTGAACTAAAAAGATACTTCCCAAAGAGGAAACACAAATGGCCAACAGGCACATGAAAAATTGCTCAAGATCACTGCCAATCAGGGAAATGTAAATCAAAACCACAATCAAATATTACCTTACACCAATAAGAATGGCTCACATCAAAAACAAACAAACAAACAAAAACAAAAAACATGTAACAACAGTGCTGGCATGGATATGGAGAGAAAGGAACACTCTTACACAGCTGGTGGGAATGTAAACTGGTCCAGCCACTATGTAACGCAATATGGAGGACTCTCATGCAATATGGAGGACTCTCAAACTAATGAAAATGTAACTACCATTTGACCCAGCAATTGCTCTTCTGGAAATCGACCCAAAAGAGAACTCAATGTGTATACAAAGGGACACCTGTGCCCGGATGTTTATTGCAGCACTATTTATAATTGAAAGGACATGGAAACAACCCAAATATCCCAAAACAGATGAATGGGTGAAAAAGATGTGGTATATATACACAATGGAATATTACTCACCAATTAAAATTAGATGAATTTATGGTAACATGGATGTACCTAGAAGAAATCATATTAGAAGAAACAGGTCAAAAAGAAAAAGACAGACACCAAATGGTTTCACTATTATATGGGACATGGGGAAGATAAACAAAAAGTCATGAAGAAAAGTCAAAACAAGCTAACAACCAAGTTGAAGTACACAGCTGGGGGAGAGGGGCAGAGTGAGAATGGTCAGAGAGGGTGGGGGGCGAACCCTGGTGATTACAAAGATGTGAAATTTACATGTAAATAAATTGTTTGATTATAAAAAATAAAAAAGAAAAAAAGAGACATGGTAATCCATCAGAAAAATGCAAACTAACCTCCACATCTCTCTACCCAACTATGAGACTGGCTAAAATTAAAAATGAAGAAAAACCTATTGGCAATAATAAATGCTGGCAGGATTGCAAACATGCTGAATTATTCATATATTACTGGTGGGAATATGAAATAGTATAGTCACTTGGAAAAAATGTCTAAAAGATATATACAATTATTATATAACCCAGTAATTATACACTGGACATTTATTCTTGAGAAATGATGACTTATGTTTACATAAAAAACATATACCTAAGCATTTAAAAACTTTATTCATAATAGTCAAAACCTGGAAGCAACTCAGACTTCAGTGGGTGTATGATTTAAAAAACCCATTTAACTTTAGGTAAACAAACTCCAGTACTTCCACTTCTTAGCGATAAAATTGAGCACACTATGGATACAACTGGATGAGTTTTCAAAGAACTGTACTAAGCTAAAAAAAAAAAGTTTGCCATGTTGCATTATCATGCTTCCACATATTATTTTAATGACAAAATCACAGAAAGGAAGAACAGGTAGTAATTGCTAGGGGTTAAGGAAATCAGAGATTAAAAGTAAATGGGTGTAGCTTAAAAGAGAATGACAGGGATATTTATGGTACTGGAAATATTCTGTATCTTTACTGACATTGATAGCCTAACTGTGGTATTACATCACAGGTTTGTTAGATGCTACCACTGGGGAAAATGGGATAAAGGGCTCATGGAATCACTCTGTATTATATCATATAGCAATTTGTGACTATCCAATTATCTAAAAAATAAAAAATAATGAAAATATAAAAACATAAGCTTAATGAAGGTAACTTGACTGAACTATTAAAATATATGCACATGATTATAGATCTTATTAAAAGAAGTTTTATCTCTCCATGCCTCTGAAGTATGAAATTGTAAATCAGTGAGCTAGATGGCAACATTAAGTTAATTTTATTTCATTTATCAATGATTTACTTATAATTAACAAGTAATTTTATTTTACTGCTGAAAGTGACTTTGATCAGTAATGTAGTCTAAAATCTCATTTATGGTGAGAACTCTAAAGCAGAGAATTGAAAATTTAGTGGTATAATTATCATCTGAACAGTTTATTAAATAACAAGATTCTTGATTCCACCTACAGAAATTGCAATTAATAATTTCTGGGATCTGCCTAACAATTGGCATATGTAAAAATTTGCAGGTGTTTCTGATGCTAGTAATCAAGGTATCAGTCAGTCAAATAGTGAGTAGTACTTTACTTAAGGCAGAGGAATTTTCTCAAAGTTCACTCAGTTACCAATAGTCATGCATTATTTTCAATCAAATTGCTAATCTGTACCACAGCTCTATTCTGGAATTATGTTACTTTAAAAATAATTATAATGAAGAATATTTTTGATCTCCAATGAGTGAGGTAATAGGCCACAAAATGCAATCCTCATTCAGTGCATATATCTCTGCATAAATTGGTCAGATGATATAAAAATTATTGAGAATAAATTCATCACTTCAATTTTAGTTTTAAAGTATAGAAACATTTGACGTCTTGTACAAATGCATACTAGCCATGAGATGACTTTCAAATAGCACACGCATACCCACTCAGTTTCATTCTCTTGTATATAGTCACCCTTAAATTGTATCATAAAAACTCCACTTATAATATTTCTTATGGTCTGTGGAAATAAGGAGACAATATTATCTTTCTCAGTGTTACTTAGTGTAGATTTAAAGTTTTCTCTCTCTTCTCCAATATAAAACATTGCTATTTAACCAGTAACCCATTACTGAATTATACATTTCATGATTAAATATGATTTTGCTGTCCAGATTCTGATATAAATCTAGAGGAAAAAAACCTTGTTACCATATTTATTGCCAGAAAAACAGGACAGCAATTTTTAAATATATGTAAAACATTACATAATAAATTACAGATTAATGAGTTTTCTCAAAAATGTTAGTTTTTGATAGGCTGGATTTTTTTCTAATATCCAAGAGAGAAAAGTAGATAAAATCCCCATTTTTTGTATGATTCTTAACATTTAACACTTAAATTTTACTCTCAAGTAAAATATGCAATCAAAATATGATTTAATTTTGTGATGAATTTCATAGAACTGTTCTTGAATTCTAAAAACTTTTTTAAAATTTGAGAAATCATCAGAAATAGGAGAATGGGATTTCTAATCTTTGTTACTGAAACTGCATTATAATAAGGAAGTAATAAAGATAGCCTGGTGGAAAAACTCAACCAACTGACAGTTGTTTTCTGACTCAAGCAAAACAGATTAGCGTTACCATTCGTCCCCATAGCAGCTGACACATCTGTTAAACAAACTTGAGCCTTTTTTCCTTTCACATAGTAAGACACGGCCCTCCACAGCCACACCCGCAAGCTGAGGAAAGGGCACCAATAACGGGTTCACCGGAGGTTAGCTACCTAATCAAGCAGCTCCTTTAAACTGCTTAATCCTCTCTGTACCCCAACCTGAAGGTTACATTTCAAACATTTGATGAACTGCTGTTGAGTGTGTCAACTTTCATGACTTGCTGGTATTGATGAAAAACAGATCATAACTATCAGATCTGAATGCATAATTACTTGGTACTGTGTAGTCGTGTTCTATCTCTACTGTTAAAGCACCAAAAATATTTTTTTCAAAGATCGCATATTTCTTTGCTGAGGTTGGCATGACTTCACTACATGACATGATTATCACACATTTTCAGAAAGATCAGTGTTTCTAGACAAACATAATATTCATTTAATATTATTTGGCATAATATATGCTCTATTTATATAATAGAGAACTTTTTCATAATTTTTAAAAGCCTTAGTTTATTACTAGCCTTATAGTTTACTTATTTGTTTGTATTTAGTAACAAAAATATTACTAAATATCAGACAAATCATCTAACATTTAAATTAGTATTCTGGATAAAATCTTTTCTGCTACAGATAGAGATTGGTATGTGTACTCCAGAAAACACATCTACTCTTGTAGCCAAAACAATCAATCCTATTATGAAAGTAAAAATACTCCTAAGTAGAAATTAGTTTTTACCACCTGAATTACTTATCTTCACTTTCAAAATAGATTATTTCATCAAATTATAGTTGAGTTTTTTCATAAAATGTAAAGAATAAATGTAAAGAAACATATACATGCATATATCTATGCTTTTCTCTACATATATATGTATGTCATAGATATATAATATTAACCAGAAACTGGGATTCTTAAGAAAATGAATTTATTTTGACCCACTAAGTACTGGAAGGGATTATTTTTAATTTGAGTTATAATCTTTATCAAATTTCCAAGTGAGAGTTGATAAGAAACACAATATAATTTGTTTGATGTCCTGAATCATCAAAGAATCAATTTCTCTTTCTTTATTTACTATGCTACTTAATGCATTACTACATTTTTCAAGCATTTTCAATTTGAAAAATATTTAGAAAAAAATTGAAAACCTATTGCTTTACAGACTATTTAGGATAATTAGGTTAATTCCTCTTACCAATGATCCCAGTCCCTTGAGATTTGCCTCTACTTTAGAGAAGCCAAATCCAGGGTATAGGCTATTAATATAAGAAGGTAGATAGAAATCACCTATCACTTTTCTACGCTATCTCACGCTAGAGTGTCACCTAGGGAAGGGGAGTTGCTTCAGTCTTTGTTAGAGTCCACTGATACCCTAATGTGTTTTGTAGAAATGCTTTCCAAGCCCTCTATTTATGTTGTGGGCAGATAAGTAAAGTGTCCATCTGTGTGCTTCCTCTGTGGCAGCTAGCTACTTTTTTTCCTGTGCGCGAGCTGTCAGACATGGTCAGCCTTAGTAATTAACTAGGCAGAGCCTCTTCTCCATCTGTCACTGCCTCAATCATCAAATTTAGTGCCCAAAAGAGACTTATTTTTAATAAGTATTAATGATAAAATATCAATAGGAAATGTATATATAGAGAAATATGTTTTACCATTTTATTTTAAAAATACTGATAAAAACACACAGTGGAAATAACTCTGTAAATTACTTTAGTGACCACATGACAAATCTTGCTCCACATAAACCCATACTTTGTATAAGTTCAGTTAAAGATATTTATTTTATATGAAGACCTGGTTTATAGCATCCTAAAGGTCACTTCTTGGTCTCTAACCTCAAAATTCAAAATGGATAAGAATGCTTTTAGGTGGATAAATATTTAGGAAGAGGGATTAATCCATTGATCTCAGAGCTACTACCCTGGATGACTTTAAATACACAAATCATCACCTAACACACACAGCAGGAGATTCTGAGACAGTGGGACATATACAAATGCACAGACTTAATCCAAATATTTTAAGAATTTAACAGATTTTTACATTCCTGAGTAATATAGGAAACACTTGTAATAACATTTAAGCACATCTCAGTACAGGGGGAATATTTTTAGTAATTTTTATTTTAGAAATCTCCAAATCATAATTTTCAGAGTTTTCTTTGTTTTATGTCTTAGAGTAATATTATCATCACCCTTGCAATTATAAATTGTGCTGCAGTAAACATGCGAGCACAGGTGTCCCTTTGTACCCACATGGAGGTCTCTTTTGGGTAGATTCCCCAAAGAGCAACTGCTGGGTCAAATGGTAGTTCCATTTTCATTAGCTTGAGGGTCCTCCACACCGCTTTCCATAGTGGTTGAACTAGTTTACATTCTCACCAGCAGTGTATAATTGCAAGGTCATGGAAACAACCTAAATGCCCCAAAACGGATGACTGGATGAAAAAAATGTGGTATTGATACACGATGGAATATTACTCATCAATTAAAAATGACAAATTAGACAATTTCATAATACCATGGATGTATTTAGAAGAAATCATATTAGCAGAAACAAGCCATAAAGAAAAAGACAGAAACCAAACGGTTTCACTGATATATGGGATATAGTGAAAAAAATAAACAAAAGCCTTGAGGAAAAATCAAAACAAGCTGAGCACCAAACTGAAGCGCACAACTTTGAGCAGGAGGGAAGGGGGGGGGGGGGCAAATCCTTGAGATTACAATGTTGTGAAATTTATATATAAATTAAAAAATTTAAAAAAAATATTATCATCACCCTGTTAAGCCTGATTAGTGAGATTATTTATAAAATAATTTCACTTGTTGGAATTTTACATCCCAATTGACTCATTCTTCTTGTTTCATGCCATGGTCCATGGAATTTCTTTCTTTTGAGAATTTTTCTACAATTTCAAAGTTCAAAAAATCTGTTAAATGAAACTAATCATTATGTGCCAGCAGTAATATTAACAAAAATAAAATGTTCACTTTCTTCAAGCTTCTCTCATAATTCAAACATTTCCAAATAAATGTCCCTACTCAGAAATCAAGGACAACACAAGTATTCAAGGAAGTTGTTTGAGTCAGTAGAAGACATTTATAAAGCACATGCTTATTTAAAAATGATTCTATCAATATTGTAGGGGTTAAGGGAAAATCTCACCTTACTGGATTCTTCTTCAGTAAGTCAAGAGAGAAAACTAATATGAGACAGATACAAGAAATAGAACAAGTTAAGTCATAAACATAAGGAAAATGTATATAGTTTTAAAATTTAGAGGAAATGGGGCAGAAAGAGTGTTTACATTCTCCAGCTAATGAGTGAGATAAGGTTTGGGGCATCAAGGAGAGAAGCAGGAATCTTGTATGGTAAGAAGAAGGTGGCTCACATAGCACTGACCATGCTCTAGATGTTTGCTTTGTCACTGGCAGATTTCTCCAACAAAAATGATATTTCTGAAGATGATGCTAACTTTGATTAATCTTCATTCTTTAAAATAAAGGTAGCAGTTTCTCTTTAAGGCTGTAGTTGGACTTAGCTCCATATACTAAGGCAACTCATACTGGGAAAAACTTGTCTAGACATCAAGGTAAAAGTTTATCTGAACCTTTTGGGGGATACATATTATTCAATATAAAGGTAGTATAAAATAATCAGTATATTATAATTAGTGTTAATTTTATAATATTTAAAATAAATCAGTTACCTATATCTTTTACATGTGTTTTATATATATACAACATGTGTTATATGTGTGTATTATATATATAATGCATGTAATATGTGCTATTTATAACACATGTGAAAATTTATATATTTAATGCATGTAGTAAATTTATGGATTTTTAAATTTTAGATTTAATATATATTACATTTATGAATTTTTAAAGGATTTCAAGATCATGTGGTCATGGATGGATCCTTAAAAGAAAATTTAAAAAAATATATAGGACATTGTTAAGGTTTGGCAAGCTTTTATTTATTATGGATTAGAGAGTTTATTAATCATATCATATTAAAAACAGTTATACTGCAGAATATATTGAATTCCTTGTGCTTAAGATACCATTTACAAGTAGGAAACATATGTATGTAGAAATAATCTATCAAGATATTTATCATTTACTTTCAATAGTAAAAAATATGATATCGAGGGCAAATGTCAACTTGCTGGTGTACTGGTGTACCTGTGAAAACAGTATAGTCTCTTCTTTATTGAATCGTAAATTTATAAAAAATACAAAGATAGCCATAAAATTTGCTAATTATATATATGGATATTTAATTATTTACATATCACGCTGTATGTCTCAGAGTCCTTGTATATCTTTTTCCTCAAGGGCAGTCTTTCAATCTATTACCTCTGTGTGGTTGCCAACAAATCCTTTTTCACTTTAGAAGTTTCAATGTTACAGAAAATTTGTGACATGTAGAAAAACAGGAATTTGCAATTGTTGTTAATTTAAGACATATTACTCAGCTCTCCTCCAAAGGACAAAACTCAAAATCAGGTTTGAAAATTGTTCAGTCTTCACCAAACTAAAAAGGAGAGGGAGCAGATGGAACAGGTCACAAACTCTATATTCTTGATTAGAGCTCCACCCAGTGGCATTATTTAAAATTTCACATAGTATGTTTTATATATATGATTTACAGATAACATCATATATATATATATATGACAGATAGGTGTGTTTATAAATATTCTAATATGGCCACACAGCTTTTTTACTAAAAAAAGTATAATGAAGATATTGAAGTGCAACTATATATGTTTCCTTTGTATATCTGAAAAATGACAAAACCAGACAATTTAGAATAGTATTAAATAGAAGAACTCTTCCAGCTAACTAATCATAATCACAGTGTTTGAACATAAGAAATATTAAAGCAAAACTTCACTTTTTAAATGTAGAAATACATGTAAAAGAGTTGAGTTGGGATGTAAAAATAAATCAGTAAATATGGTAGCAAACTATAACTTATTTCTTGCCTGTATTTTTATAAGAAATATATTTTTGAGGGACTAAAGCAAAAGTATGACTCATTACAACATATGCTTGCTTTCCCATTTTTTTTATATAATTGATGTGAAACTAAACTCCTTGTGGACTAGACTTTCAAAAACACAAAATAACAATGACAGTGAAAATTGTATGGAAAGATGCAGAGTTTACATCAAAAAATACACATAACCTATGTTGGATCAGAGAGTTTTTGACTATTTAATTAGCAGTCAAAGTGAAACAGAAAGTAAATGTAAAGGAAAAAAAATTAATAAGTAAATTACTCAATGAACTAAACAAAATCACAATGATAAGGAAACAACCCTAATATTACACCAGCAGTAATTTAGTCATCAGGATTTTGTAGGCCCTCAATTTCAACATTATTAACTTCATTTACTTTAGATATATGCAAGCATCAGAGAACAGAATTCTAAGATGTGTTTTTGAGACACAAATACCACATGTAGGATACAAACTCTAAATTAGAGTGATTTCCTTCAAATAATATTTTTCAAATAAGACATAATAGTTACTTCAGCTTAGTAACAAGAATATTTCATAAACTCATTGATTTTTAAAGCTATAAAGAAATATTTAAAGATGCATGTATGATGATATTTATCTTATATCTGAATTTTAAATCCAACTGCAAATTTTGAATATGCTGACTGAAAGATCACTTGTAAAAGAGAGAGTAAGATAGTTTGCATCTATCAGGTCTTTAAAATGATATTGAAGATAAGTTTTCAGCAAAACATGAAATACTTTAATTGGAAACAGTGTGACATGCATTATGGCAGGGCCATGGCATTAGCAATTAGCTAAACAAAGGAAATGAAAAGATGACAAACACAATTAGGTGGGCATGGTATCACACACCAGTTATCCTAGCTACCTGGGAGGTTGAAGCTGGGGATTGCTTGAGTCCACGGGATCGGGACTACCCCAGGCAAAATAGCAAGACCTAGTAAGTTAATAAATAAATGATTAAATGAATGAATGAACAGATAAATCGATACATAGATACATGGATAAGTGGGTGGATATATGGATGAATGGATAAATGGATGCGTGAATGAATGAATGAATGAATGAATGAATGAATGAATGAATGAATGAATGAATGAATGAATGAATGAAGTTAAATTTTTTCCCGCTTGGTGGCAGGCATGTAAGGGATGTGTAAGGGGAGGGTAACAGTGGATTGGCACAGCACTTCTAACTTTCTTTGACAACTCTTGTCTCCTTTGGGAGGATTATACAAATGCACATCTTGCAGGTGTGTTGCAAAGGAGAGATGGAATTATCCCCTACTTTCCAGGTCATGTTGGGTGGAAGAAATCTGACTTAGCATGATAATCACCCTCTAAATTGTCCCCAGTGATTCCCACCTTCTGATTTTCACAGTTCAACACCTTACACCAGTGTCAGCCTGCATTACCCATAGAATATGCCAAAGTGACTGCAGTTCCCAAGATCAGGTTACAAAGGTTATTGACATATCATCTTTGTCCATTTCCATTTATATCCTCTGCTCTTTTTCTCTTCATTTTTCTCTTTTCTGACCTCACCACTGACTCAAGGAGTCAACTGTTATGTTGTGAGCAGCCCTATGACCAGATCGTATGGCATCAGAAGACAGTTTTGCAATGTCACTCTGAAATGCCTGCCACCTCTCCTATTCTTACTTCTTTTGCCTGATGAAATCACATTTGTTAAAAATGAAAACTTGTTTTTTCCTTATTAAGATCAAATGCCACTTCTGTATTGAAGCTTACTTGACTGTGGACATATTGGGCTTAAGTATAATTCTAATTTCTTTGATATTATGATTGGTACAGTGAAGTTGTGTCAGAGCAGAGATATTATTTGATCATTTTTGCCCTTCAAATCACCTCTAGGTATCAAATTGAACCTAAAAGGGGAAAAAAGGTAGAAGATACAATGAGCATTAAAATTTTTTTAGCATTCTCCATATCTTTTACTTTTAACATTCTCCATTTTTTCCACTTTTATTATCTCTCCAAAATAAGTATATTTGCATGTGTAGACCTACTATTAGAGTTATTTGACAAATGAAACTAGATATTTGGTAAACACTAAATAAAATGAAGTCTTCTTCATTATATTATTCCCAGGCACTAGGTACAGTCTGGGTGGAAAATTTCTTTCCATGTTAAACAGCAGAAATCACAGATATTGAAAACTTCCTCTTTTTTCTAGCTTCAGATTTAGTGTCACCGGACTTTGTAGTTATCTTAGCATTCACAAAAGTTGGATAAATTACTTTCTTTCAACCTGGAACCATGTTATATGAGTTCTATAATGGCATAAGGATTGTATTGAATCAACTTAGTGCTCTGGATAGGGTAGCGCTTTAGCAATGTCAATGTTTTCATTTCATGAGCAGAAAATATCTTTCCATTTTTTTTTGTGTGTGTAGCTTCTATTTCTTTTAATAATGTCATATATTTGCATCAGACTATCACCTCCTTTATTAAGTCTACTCTTAGGGATTTAATTATTTTTGTTGTAATTGTGAATGGCATTGTTTTCCTGATTTATTTCTCCTCTTATTCATTTACATCTATAAAGGCAACTGATTTTTATAAATTTACCTTCTACCTTGCTACTGGAATGAGCTGTCAAATACCCTTAGTTTCTGTTTACATAAGAATGGTATTTCTCCCTTATATCTGAAGGAAAGTCTATGAGGCTTCTTTACTGAGAATTTTTATCATTAAGTATTTTGTATATGTGGGTCCATTCTCTCCTTACCCACTGGGTATCTCAGAAAAGTGTGAATGGAATATCACAAACTTTCAACTTTGTTACTTGTTTTGAACTCTTGACATTTTCACAACTATTTGTTCTGGTATAGGTCTCCTATTTTAATAACCACTTGTTCATTTAGCTTCATAAATGTGTAAGCTTAGTTCTGTCCCCAGCTTTGGAAAGTTTCCACTTTATTACTTGAAATTAATTCTTTGCTCCTTTCTTTCTCCTTCCTTTCTGGGATCCCTGTTATCTTCCATTGCCTTTCTTAATGGATTGGTCTCAAAATTTGTCTTCATTTTGTTTTTAATCTTTCTTCTTCACCTGGGTCCTTAGGGTACTTTGAATTTCAATGTCTTTAAATCTGTCCTCCATTTGATCTATTCTGCTTCCATTATCTTCTGCTGAACTATTGATCTCTTGTAATTTTATTTTTGGCATCTGGCAACTCCCTTATTTTATTCTAATCACTGGTCATTAACTGTATTCTTGTCATTTATTCCTCGTGTGTTGCATTTAATTAAATTAATTAATCAATTAATTGATTGATTGATTGATTGATTGGTTGATTGATTTTGAGACAAGGTCTCGCTATTTTTGCCCGTGGAGCTGCAGACTCATGTTGCCCATGGTACCAGACTCAAGCAATCCCAGCCTCAGCTTCCCAGGTAGATGGGATTACAGGCACACACCACCACACCCAGCTACTTTTTTGGGACTAGGTCTCACTATGAGCCCTTGCTGGGACTTGAACCGTGATCCCTGGCCCCAACTGCCATTTCCTAGGCTGCCGCTTACAAACATGTGCCACCATGCCTGGCATGTTGCATTTTCTTCCATTTCTTTGAGTTTTCTTTTTATGGGCAATTTTGAATGATATCTGATAGATATATACAATGTCCCTTATATTTGTGATTGGGTCCTGAAGAATTGATCCTTCCTGATGGTGGTATGCAACCATGAGGTTTCAAGTTGCTGTGTGTTATGTTTTACTATCTTCCCAATTTTCTGTATTAGATAGTCTCCCCCTCTCCTCCAGAAGTCTTTACTTTCCAACAGTAGCAAACTGTAAACTTCAGGAGACACCCAAGAGAACAAGCTGGTGAGAAGGTGGTTATCACTCTTGACCCTCTACACAGGTCCCCAACAACCAGAAGATCCCCTTTTCAGACTGCTCACTGTGGTTACTTGCAGTTTCTGAGTCCACACCATCTTACAGTAGTGGTCTTGCAGTGGGGAAGAGAGTTTTTACTCAGGCTTCTAAAGCCTAGAGTCTGGAGTTCCCTATTGAAAAAAGTTCTATATTCCTGAGGTTTGTCACTCCCTCACTATGTAGGGATGAAGATGCCAGACATAACATCCCTTCTAGGCCAGTCTTTTTGTCTCCCCATGGTGGTCATAATAAAAGCTGCAGGACACACTAAGTTCACATGGTTTTTTGCAGTTTCTTTCTAGGCACAACCAGAAGTCACACTGAGGTGAGAAGCAGTTGTCTTCCATGACTCCTCAGGGTGGCACAGCACAGACAATACTGTGTGTCCAGAGACTGCATCTGGCATACCAGTGGCTTCCCTCACTGCCAAACCCCATCCTCGGCCATTGGATATCTTCACTGAGCTGTTGAACAGACTATGTGCTCGCCTGGTACTACACTTTCTCCTTCTGAAGCCAGGTGTAAAAGAACCCCAGGGGACTTGTAGAAGGGTCAGTATTCCCATGGTGAAGTGGCACGTTCCTGACTTACTCTTGAATAGGTATTTGGAGAGCTGATAGAGTCTGAGAACCCTAGGTGGGCTCTTATTCAGTTCTTGTTTTTAGTAAGGAAAGATTTTAACATTGGGACCAAAGTTACAAACAAAGCAAGAGATCAATTGACAAGGAATAAGGACAGCTCTTAGCATTGAGGGCTCACAAATGGGTAGACAATTGATAAACAAAAGAAAGTTGAGCAGAGAGGGGTTTCCAGCGTATAGTCTGAGGTGGCAAAAAGTTTGTGCTATGTTAGTATAATGGATGAAGCGTGTGGGTTTGGTTGTTGGGTGTCTCCATTTTGTTACTCTTATTGATTAACTGGTCTTAGGGAGCACCCTATGCTACTGAAATCCACTTAATTTGCAGGGTTCTCTTAGGCTACTAAGGTCCACTGAGTTTACTCATTTACCTAGCCTATCTTCCCCAAACTAGCTTTGTTCTGTTACCTTAACAGTGTTATACCGGTATTCAGGACATTCTACACTTTAGTGGGCTGGGAAGGGACATCCTTTTGGTCTAGGATTGTTCTCCAGTCAGACTGACAAGTGGACTAGGTCTGAGGAGTGTGGGAGTGGGGGTAGGGTTGGAGGTGGGGAAGGTGCCTCCCTGGTTCCAACTTAATGTTTCTTTATCAGACTGATAAGTGAACATAGGGTTTTGGGCACCATATTGCTGACTGCCTGTACCCATTTCCTAGCTTTCTCTGCCACTATTAGCTGTCTCTCCTACCCTTACCCAAGGGTTTCTACTCTCCTTAATGTCTTTGCTAAGACACTTTCCCAGCTCCATTCCAGATATGGCTGCTGCCTCTGGATGCTTATCCTTAGTATCTAAAAGAAGCAATAACTCAAGGATAGTATCAGCTGACCATTTTCTAGTGTTCCTCACAGAAATGAAGATATTATTAAGAAAGCCTACACCTTTGTTGTACTCAATAGTAGCAATAGTGCACAAAAAGGTGAGAAAGGAAAGGGTTCACAATAAATGAAGACCAAAAGAATTCAATTTTTTTTACTCAGAAATATAATTCTTCATATACAGAATTAAATAATAATTGATAAATAACAATGTGCTATTTACAGTAATACTATATCTACTTAGGCTACAGAACCTTAACAGCTTAAGCTAAATGTACATAAAAATCATAAGAAACTAAAATTGAAAAGAATGCACCATAAGAACAGTAATACTGTAATGACTTCTTACAGCGTATCATTTAAGACGTGTGAGAATGTCTTAACATAGAAAATTCTAATGTTTGGAAAAACAAAGATCACAATACTATGTTCAGAATGTAATCACACACACATAATATTTCAGTGAACAACAGAATAGTTTTATAATTCTCTTGTATTTGTTTATGAAATATATTTTAACTATATGTGTTGAAAAGAGATTTTGTCTGTTGCATTTACTAACATTTTCCTTATAACCCATTTTATTGCATTTTAAGATAATTATTCTATACTAAACTGGAAATTTTTTGAGAAGTGCTCAATATTTAGAAGAATATTTTTTATCTAATCAATGATGTATTTTTTAATTCATCTCAGCAGGTTTTGTACTCAATAATACTTCTAAATCCTCAAAATTAAATTTTACTATGCAACAGTAATTTATGTTTTTCTTGTACTTCACTGGTTTTTAAGAATATATCTGAATAATACTTATGTGATTATTAACTACTGGATTTCTTCTTTTGAGAAGTATCTATTCCAGGAACATCATTCCCAGAAAGAAAAAAGTCTAGGGAAGTGTTTTGATATTAAGAGAAATATAATAAGTTTTGCCTGAATGGTCCCACTTTGAGAAACTCATGAAGATGTTCAACAAGGAGAGGAAAAGTGAATCAGAAGTTGGGAGACAGCAGAAACGACTCCTAAGTCTTTGCAAAAATCAGGAGGAAAAAGTCAAGACTGCAAGTGAAAAGAATGTAGGACAAAATAGTATTTTTCATAGAAATAAGAACAAAGGAAAAAACCACAGACATTTTAGGATAGAAAAGTCATTGATGGAGCTAATGTCAAATGACTTTTGTTGTATCAGAGAGAAAGCTGGTGGGGGCTGAACCAGTGATGAACTGTCATTTATAGTTTGTACATAATCTGTGTGAACAAAAGCACTTCTCTATTTCTATATCTGTCAATGGAAACTTAATTTCTCCCAACTTCTTTTCTCTGAAAACTTGTAGTTCTGAATCTCTTTTCAATCGCTATAAATCTAATCCTTCCTAGGGAAGTCTATCTGCTCTGCTGCTATATTTGCCACTTGCCAGGTCTATGTCAAGGACTTTGTGACCTTCAGAATCCCTGAAACATCAATCCTCTAAGACAATTAAATAATTTCTTCCAGTGAATTAATCCTTTCTAACATGAATCATATGGGCTCTTCTTGTCTTCCTAGAATTTCCTTGATAGATTCTATGAAGTAAAATGCAAATTTTTCATGAGTAACATTTAACTCCAATTTATAAATTTCTCCCTTTTACTATATAATCATAGTCTCCTTCAGTGAGGAACTGTATGTTGTAGACAATTTCTCATAAATAAAAGTATAGTGTGGGATATTTATTATCCTCTAAATTTCACCTTAACATGTCAAAGGCTATTGTGTACTTTCCTGTGTGTCTAAAATAACTAGAAATTTCTCTCTTTTTCTCCCTAGAAACAGTGATATGATGCAAAATTGATTGCAAAAATGAATAAGGTGAAAAAGAGGTATAAATTATAAGCAACTATCTATAATGATAGATTTGCAGGTAAAGCAAATTTATTCCAAGAATAAAACTCATGTGAACTTCTTTGGTATATTTAGATACCATTTTTGTCATATAATATAAATATATTGACTGATTTAAGGTACAAATTAAGATTTAGTCTAAGCATTTTAAGGTTAAAAACATAAAAATCAAGGTCTCATTTTATTGAGGTAAAATAAGTCTACAACACTGTATTTGATTCAGAGTTCTAGGGTCACACCTCTTAAGATGTATATTATCATAATATACCTAACACCAACATATGAAGTGTTTTTTTTTTTTTAAGTGAGGGATATCAGTATAAAAACTTTAGTTAAAAAAATTAACATTATCAAACTTGATGCCATCATGTTTTATTTCTGTCACTTATTCTTGCTCTATTAATTCTACCATTACAGATCTTAATTTTTCAAGATAGGCAAAAGAAGAACCACAAGCTTTTGTTAAAAGAAATATACCACTTGTATAACAAAACTGACATGTGACCCTAGTAAGGGTTCCAATGCTGACTTACATATTATTAGTACAGCTTAATTTACTTACTTTCAAATTACAAAAATCAAACAAGTTAAAGCACTAATATTTTCTTTTACGTTTTCAAATTGTCATCTTTTCCAAAAAATGAGTTCAAAAAAAGTTCAAAAACTTTGTTTTGAATTATAAATACCACCAAAGGAAAAACAATACTGTAGTGTTTGGCTGCAGCTTACATATAAACACCAGAAAATCACTTTTAGATTTATTTAACAGATAGCTAAACACCATGGGTATTTTATAAGAAAAACTAATTCTTTTAAATAATCAAGTACTAAATATTCTATAAGGTGTTTGGCTCTAAACTATTTCAAAATCTATACAGTACAGAAAATTTCTCAATTGTGTAAATTTTCTTTGTTTTTCACCTTTTTCTCCCCCTCTTTATAATATGTTTATTTCACTGTCTTAAAGAGGGAGTAATATTCATTTCTAAATAGCTAGAATCTAAAACACAAACGTATCAATTGCTGACTCAGATGTGGAACAACAGGAATTCTTCTTGACTGTTGGTAGTTTCCAACCTTGAGTTGGGAGTAGGTAGGAATGGTCAGAGCACAGTAGATTTTAGGATAGAGAAAATACACCGTATTAGAGCATAACGATAGACCCATATCATTACACATATGACCAAATGCATAGAATATACAAAACTAAGAATTATCCCTAATGGAAAAGATGAACTTTGGATGATAATGATGTTGATATAGGCTCATCGATTGTAAAAAAAAAAAAACATATCATGGTGGTGGAAAAAGTTGAGAATGGCTATGAATGTGGAAGGCAGGGGGTATATGAGAAATCTCTGTAGTTTTTCTCTGATTTTGCTCTGTACCAAAAATCCCTTTAAAATGCTTTTGTAAAGGGCTAATACCCATGACTTTACAAAGAACTCATTCAAGTCATGCCCCTGAGCATGAGGCATATCAAAAGCAAAACAAAGCAAAGCAAAGCAATACAAAACCAAACCCAACCAATAAATTGTTGACAAGGCTGTGAAAGAAAATGAATCTTCTTATGCTGTTGGTGAGAATGAAGAATGGTCCAGTCTCTGCCAAACAATATGAGAGTTCCTCAAAATATTAAAATAGATACATGTGGGAATGTAGATTGCTCTGTACCTTATCTATCCTTGTATTCTTCAACTAAATACTGACAGGAAACTAAGGTAAGGGATCCCTCAGCAAGAAAGTCCTGGAATGAGGAACCAGATGCTGAAAACAGCTTGTTAGATATAGCTTTAGATGTTCTCTTAAATTAAACACACTATGGCCCCCAGATGGGCCATTGTTGACTCCAGGTGATTATATATCCCCCCCACCCATCTGCACATTCCGTGCTTGCTTGTCAGCTTGCTTTGAACCTTATCTTTTGCTTGTTCCCAATAAAATAATAAAAGCAAGACTGTTTAATGGTTCCAGGCTACACCACCAAGACCAGACCCCCTTGAAGAAATCATGGTGCAGCCACTCTAGGCGTCTCATAACTCCAACCTACTTGAGTTCTGAGTAATCTTTTTTCTTCCCACACCAGCTCCAAATGATACCACCCTGAGTTGCAACAGATTTGTCATATTATCTAGCAATTCCACTTCTTGGCATTTATCTAAATAAACAATGCAAAAACACTGATTCAAAGACATAGATGCTCCTATGTTCATTGCAGTACTGTTTACAACAACCAGGTTATGGAATTAACCTAAGTGCCTAAGGATAGATGCATAGATTAAGATGAACACTTCTACATTGCTGTTGGGACTTTTCACCTACTGAAAGTGGAACATTTGATTCAGTAATTCCACTTCTAGGAATCTACCCAAAGGATACCAAAGTACCAATCCAAAAGGAAACTTGTACTCCTATATTTTATTGTAACTCCTATATTTATTTACAATAGCCAGAATATAGATATAACCCAAATGTCCAAAAACAAATAAATGAATCAAAAATTGTGATATATTTACACAAGTTCATATAGTGAACAATCAAAAGGATAAGCTACCTCATTTGTGGCAACATGGATAGGACTAGAGGGAATTATGTCAGCAAGAGATAAGCCAGAAAGAAAAAGAAAAATACTGATGGTGTCACTAATATGTGGGGTATAAAGAAAACAAAAGAAAAAAATAAGTTAAAACTAAGAAACCTACAACTGAACCAAGGAAAAAAAGGAAAGAAATCAGGGGAGAGATGAGCACAAGAAGAAAGAAGGGGGAAATCAGGGGAGAGATGAACACAAGAGATCAAGATGATGGTTAATGGGTGACATAGTAGGGAGAAAACCTTGGGTTATACAGTGATGCAAAATCAATAAAAAAGATGTGGTGTTTAAACACAATGAAATACTATTTGGTTATAAAGGAAAAGATGAAAGTTTTGCATTATGTGACAATATGGGTAGAACTGGAGATACCATGCAAAGTGTTATAAGTCAGAGGAAGAAAGACAAATAGCAGATGATTTCACTCTTACATGAAACACAGAAAAGCAAAATAAAGAAACTGATAAAACAAAGCTAATAGAAGTTGTGAAAATATACCCTTGTATCATATACAGGGCTGTAAACCACTGTTACCTAATTACCTAAATAAATAAATAAATATATATAATTTTTTAAAGTCTTCAAAATAAATTATGAAATGATTCTTATTTCTATCTAAAGTCTGTGTATGATTTGGTGGTTATTTATATTCCCTCCAAATTTTGTGTACTATAAATTTTGACAAGATGATATAATATGTTCAGTTGATTAATATTTTATAAAGAGTATTGTCTTATGCTGTGCATGGTTCTATGATTTACTCTGTACATCAATAGAAATATTCTTTAAATACTTGCTTTGCTTTCAGGAATACAAGAAGGAAAGAAAGATAAAAGAGAACAAAAGATTACATGATCAACTCCTTAGGGATGAAATCAGACTTCATTTTTGTCATGTTGTAGTTGATCTTTTAATAATGTTGTCATGGGAATTCTTAATTGTCCATCCTTGAGTGAAAGTTGACAAATTTCTGCTAAAAACTGTGGGTATATTTTTAAATATACACTGATTATTTTTGTCATATGATCAAATTTAATACAATTTTGAAATTGAAAAATCCAAGTTCTATTGTGAATATCAATAACATTTTAGTTACTGATTTTAACAGGATGAAAGATTTTTTAATTATGTAAAACCAGCACATTTTATAGTTGAAATTTTCTTAGAGTAAAATTTATATAGTCTTACCAAATAAAGGTAAATATTTGAAAAGATGAATGTAATAATTAACTAGGTGGAGGAAATCACTTTACAATGCATGTATTTATCAAATTATCATGTCTACATACTTTAAAAATCTTAGTTACGTTTGTCAATTATATCTTAATAAAAGGGAAAATGTCCATATAACAACACAGGTAAGAAGTGAGTGCCAACACATGAACTTAAAAAAAACATGGAGTTCAACTTCAAATCTAAATAAATTGTAAAACTCTTAAACTTGACCCCATAATCAAAAGATTTCCAATAAAAGGCTTAATATATTGAAATGCATTATGCTTTCAATACCTGTGAAGAAAGGGAGCCTGATAGTTGTGAAATAAAATTATTAAGAATACTAAATGGTTAGACCCAATCCCGAGTGGAAATTTTCATAAAAATATTATTTGTCATAATACATATTTACTTATCTCAAATATACTTTCTTTAAATAGTATCATAATCAAATCAGTTTTTCTATCCCAAATGCCTGATATCTTTGATTTCTCTTATTAAATGTAATTCAACCATTTTTTGTCTTACCTCCAAATTACATATCAATTCTTTCCTCTCCTTTTTATTTTGCCTTTTTTCAAATGTTTCTAAACCAGCATCTTCCCTCATATTAACAAATGCAGTAGCTGCTGTGACAAATAGATTCATTCCAGTTTCTATTCTCCATCATACGTATTGCCTTATCACAGGCCTGTTGTTTATGGCATCCTAAGGTAACTGTCACTACACCGAGACTGAAAGGAATGGTCATTTCCAAATATAAGTAAATAGAAATTCTCAGATTTCAGAAACTATGTCAAGAAAGATTTCTTTGATGTTATTTCTGATACATGAAGAAAGTAGAAACATACAGGTCAGAAGTTACATAAAATTTTGAAAAAATTCAATTGCCAAAGATATCGCAAAAATGATCTGTCAAATTCTACATCTATTTGATTCTGAAAGCTACTCTTGGACTCTTCAAACCCGTATTAGTAGAAGAGTCATCACATTGGTGTAGACACTATGAGCCTACTGTGATATATGGTAGAGATGATTACAGAGAATAATGCACGAGAGGATCTTCCCAAGAGCAAACTGGTAACTATAGGAATAATATCTAAAGGAAGTTTCTTTTCTTTCTCTCTAAACAAGTTATTCTATTTCAGGACTGAGATTTTCTGCAGTTCTCTGCACAGCAGGCTTATGACATTGTTATAGAACAGTGACAACTGTATGTATTCTTTTCTTTAATTTTTGAAATAAAACAGATAACATAAAGTTGGAAGACATTTACTCCATCTTCACATATTCAGACTCAAAAGTTCATATAAATTGATTTGCTACCCAATATGAGAAAATGTACTCTGGATATGGAACTGAATGTAATTACTGTGGGAGATGCTAATATTCCACGCTTTGATTATTTCTGAATACTTTTTTGTATATGGGAAAAAGAGTAAGTATAGTAAGTAAGTATAGTTAGTTGGCTAGAAAGACAGATAATGGTGATAACTGATACCTTTTCCTTATTTCTGTTCTCTCTTTCAGCTATACTAAATCCAGGAGGCATAGATTGATTCCCTGTAAAAAGACAGTTCTCTGCATCTTTATTTGCTAATGTGGCCATAGGATTCAATTCTATCCAATAAATGAAAATGGAAATAAAATATCCAGACTTTGGGTTGAATGTTTAAATGAAAAGGTATTAACCTTTCCCTTGATCTTCCTTCCTTTGTGATAGTGACCATATAGCCATAAAGCAATGTGCATTTGAATCTAGAGATGGAAATCAAAAGTTCTTGATAGAACAAGCAAATTGAATCTGGTTTCCCATTAATCTGGTGTTACTGTGAGTGCTGAACATTTTAAAGTTAAATGCAAATATCTACCCTGTATAATCCCCTGTGATATTTGCATCTTCAAAAATAGCATCTTGCTTATACATCAACATAATTGATGCTCCTAATTAATCTTCCTGATCTACTACTGTCTCATTCAAATGGATTATTTAAACTCTCAGGACTATTTCTTTGAGGGAAATATTTGCAGGAAATACTTTTAAATGAAAATTCAAGTTCTACTCTGCATTGAATGCTGAAAACTGAAAACAAATCACTTATAGCTTAACAACAATAAAAAGTCAGATATTTTATAAAATTTTATAAAACTTTAGGACAGATCAGATATCAGAAGGCAACTGAGGTTGTAATTACACAAAGAGAACTGAATTTTAAAGAAACAAGCCCCTTCAAAAAAAGATGAGATGCAGGATTACCCTGTTTTGTCTTTGACAGAATACAAAGGTAGCATCATAAAAGTAAGAAGAAATCACATATAATTTGAATAACATATTGAAGATTGAGTGAGGATCCATTTTTCAGTTCAGAATAAGTGGGGTTTTCAGGTACAAGTGGGATTTGTATTCAACTTGAAGGATTTTTCCACAGACCAATATTCTGTATCGTGGCAGGATAAAAATCACAGGTGGGGGGGGGTGGTGGCAGAGAAGTGTCCCAGGAATGACTCTAGCTATAGGACAGATGTAAAACACTGCCTAGTCCTTGTAAACGAAGTAAATGCCATGTGACACTGGGGGGTTGGGGTAATAGGACTTTCTTCCCAAGGACTTTTCTTCCCAATAAGACTTTCTTCCCAAGACCCAGGAAAAGATTTGCTCCTAGGAGAAAGAGTTGTAGAAGCAGAGCTCATCTGCCTCTGGAGTAGGATTAAGGAATACAGATCTCTCACAACCCCAATGCCCAGGAAAAGGGCAGTGTTTCTGAGAGAAGGTTGCAGGTTAAACCTATGTGCTCCTGGGAAAAGACAGAGTAAAATGTTGGGGTTTGGGATCCCACCATACTGTACAGTATTCTGTTATCACGCAAATAGCAGGAGATTCTCCCAACATCTACTGTGCAGAGTAAAGTGTGACTACCACAGAAGAAAGAAAATGAGAAATTCCTATCCCATGTACCAATGAACAAATCCTGACTAATATCCAGTTCAGACATGAAACCTGAGAGAACTTCCCTGCTTCCAATAGTCAGGCACCAAATAACAAGCTGAGAGAGAAGCAAATATCAGAGGGTCTCAGCATCAAAAGGTAGAATGGTGAAAGGCCCTAGCCCCACCCACTAAGATGGTAAGTGAGTCCTTTGTGAACATCACCCAACTCCTGCATCATCCATCAAAGCAAATTTCCATCAAAAAAATGCTAATACCCTTCCAGCTATGAGCCCACTGGCTCCTGGTTAGCTCCTGACTAGCATGCCTTTTGACTCCTACCACTCCTGAACAAAGACCTCCTTTCCCTTATGAAAACCATCACCCTTACCATGTATTGCAGTTTCATAGACACCTGTCCTCTGGGTCTGTGAGGCTCTCCTGGGAGCTCACAGAAATAAACTTCTCTTTTACTGCTACTAGGCCTGGTTCCTGTTCTTCCCTCCTTCCTTACTGCCCTTTCAAGCACATATACACACAAAGATGACTATTTGAGTGATGGAAGTGTTAACTTGATTGTGCTAATTATTCCACAAAATATACTTATGTTAAATGTCATGCAATACATCTTAAAAATGTTGAACAATCTGAATATATACTTTTATATTTATCCTCTCGGAGAACTCAGTTTTACTTTTGCTCAGTCTCATCCATATTTTATATCTTTACTACTTACTATCTACCATAATTTTTGCTATCACAAAAAGCATAAACTTGTTATAAATTCAAGAAAGTTTCTTATAGTAGGAGTTTCTAACTACATCTGAACAAGATTTAAGAAAAAATAAACACCAAGAATAGCAAAACTTCTATCCAGAACTAAGACTGGAACATCATTTTATTGATATCCTTTGCAAACAAGCTCAAGATTAAAAACAAAGAACCAAAGGGGCTTTGTAGAGACTGCAGGTACATTGTATTTCCATTTATAATAATGATATAGGGAAAGATAGACTTTCTCTTTTAAAAATCCTTTCCAGCTTTTTCTAAACAAGAGTCAAGCCTTACAACCTAATACAGACTGGGCAAAGATCTTGACTAAGATTTAGGCTCCCATTAGCTAGCCACCTTTGTTATTCAAATTCTTGCCAACTCATTTACTGCCAGTGCTCACCCCACCCCCCACTCCCCACCACCTCAGCATTTCCCAGTTCCTGAGCCCTTGATACAGCAGGGGAAAAAATAAATAAAACTTTTTTTTTAAATATGTACTATAAGATAAATATAAAAAAAAAACCATAACCCCACCATTGCCCATAACCCCACCATTGCCCAAAAGGTCTTTTAGTTTCTCTGATCATCCCATCAAATGTCCAAGCATACAGAGTTCAACAGCACATTGTTTCAAACATTTGGTATCCTTCTCTGGCATGCTTCAGCTTCCTCCAAGCATGTAGTAGAAGGCGCAATGCTTTCTTCTTTTCCTCTTTTGGCATTCTCTTGACTTTAGGAAGTAAAAAGACTTCAAAATGCAGGAACCAATAGCAGATTCATCTCAGGCTTCCTTATGGCCTCTCCAAAATGCTTAGACTTTCTTTAGCACACACTTTAGCACATGCTTTGTTTATGCATGTTAAAGCCATGAGTTCAACAGGCTTGGGCCCATGGTCAGGCTGACCACCCCAACAGTGAGGTCCAGCTCACATCTTTCTCCCCCAGAATCCTGACTCCAAAATCACTGATCAAGTGGCTGAGACTTCTCTTAAACTCTATTTATCTGTATCTTTTCTTCCCATGCTTTCCAGAACAGGCTTGTCAGTCATGTTACATGATTACAAAAACAAACAAACAAACTTATTTACCTTCCTTCTTACCTTTCTATCTTTCTGAAAGGAAATTCTAATGAAGGACATCATCACATTTTAGCATACTTTCTTTGGAATTAATAAATGTATAGCAACATGGAAGTAACTCCATTTTTTCTAGCTTATCAATATATCAGCAATACTAATGAAAGTAATCAGGGGGTGCTCTGAAACAATAACTGTCAAGTATAATGACTGTCCCTACCACCTCTCCCATTTAACACTGCAGTACTTAAAAGATTTGTTCCAACATAAACTAAACGGGATGCAATAACTAGAGTGACTTCTCATGGGAATGGTTCCTAATATAAGGGTTGTTAGAGAATGTTGCAGAGAATAGTTACAAGTACTTTTAGATCTTCACACTGATACAAAAAAAATGGGGAAAAAATGTTAAAGGATCAACTCATTATGAGATTTCAGGATATGACCTGTAGGTTCCATTGGCTGAATAAAATTCTAGGTTAAAAAGTAGAGTGGCAGACCAAGTAACAACAACCAAGAAGGACAGAAGACTCTAAACAAAGAAATCAAGCTATATACACTGCCTTTCTCCACAATGACACAGTTAGGCATCTCATTACTTCTCACTCCACTTAGACTCTCTTGGCCTAATATGCTGTGTTTACTCTGTAGTTTCTACAACCATTGCCACACACCTTGCCTTCCAATTTGTAATATTTTGAATTAAAAAGTACACATGCATAAAAATTCAAAAACATTAGGTGCACAGTCAATAAATTATGGCAAACTTTTCAAACTCATGTAACCATTCCCTATACATAAGCAAGCTGTAAGCAAACTGCTTGAAAATGAGACACTCATTTCCTCAGTTGTCAAGAGTGTCACAACACACACTGAAGAGTCTTTGTAAGAACTTCTCTTGACCAATATTTGCTAGATTTTTTTTTCCCTTTCAAAAGTTGTATTGCTTTTCCTGAGACAGAATCCTTTACAATAGGTTGACAGGCCCAATACCTTTACCTAAAACAGACAAATTATAAAGGCTACCTGAGGTCCAAGTTCATCATTCTGTCATTTGACTTCTGTGTTGGTTTGGTTGTTCAACTTCTTTTTGATATTCAACCTACTTCTTCATAGACATATTTTTTCAAATATCTATAAATACAAATTTCTGCCCCAAAGTATGTTACCAAAGGAATCTGACCTAAAAGAGTTGCTGATGGATTTGATCTGAGCAAGCAGAATTTAAAATAAGATTTGAGAATTGTACCATTCACTGGTCTCCTCACAAGGAGAATCCTAATCACAGGTAGTACATAGAACACTGACAGCTTGTGGCATACTAAAGCAGTACGATTGTAAAAGCACATATTGATGATGAAGTGTAATGAAATAATAACAAAATTAATGCATTAGCAGGTACACTATGTGAAGTGTTTAAGATATTAGGGGAAAATAATAACTATGAAGACCAAGGAATTCGATGTGTCTAAACATGAATTGAAGAAAGACAATGAGAGATTAACTTAAAGTGGAATGTAAAAGAAGAGGGTCTCTTTGGCACCATATAAAGAAACTCATTTTCTGCAGCCAGAAGAAAGGGGAAATGTTATTACCAAATGTAGGACTTATTCTAGTGGTAGTAGAGCTCCAGAGAAGGACATTGTTTTGTCCCAGCCAGTCGACTGTAATAAGATCAGAGCACTAATTGAGAAGAATTGAACTCTAGACTCAGGATAAGGACAACCGTAGTCATTGCACTTGAAAGTTTCAATTCCTTAACTCCCTTGAGTGCTCTGGACCTGAAGATTTAACATGTTCCATACTAGAGATTAGTGATTGCCTTTTCTTAAGTGAAATACAGAAGTTCATTTTTAAAGAAAATTATGTGCACAACTCTCAGAGTCTACCTTCTACATCCAGATACCAGGCCAATAAATACAACCAAATTACAGTATCACCTAGCTGGAAATTTGTTCCCATTGTTAAAGGTGGAAAAGAACATGGAGGAGTTGCTGCAAAAGTTGTAGCCATATGAGCTAGCAGGAGACATAGTTCATGTCATATAAAATTGGATACATTATACTATGTCAATAATAGATTTTAGAGGTTACTAGTCCGTCTCATTGCATTTTTTTGCAAAATTTTGTTGATTATACTTTTTTGCCCTCATTTTGTTTTTAATACAAATTTCACTATCTAGTTTGACTAGCAAAATTGGGCTGCAGGTACCATTTTATCATCAAATTGATTTTACTTGAGTTATAAAATTCATTAAATTTTGTTAATCTCAGTGGTTGATAAATAATGTAAAACAAAAATAAGCATTATGGAAATGTAAGGCTATAAAAGGTATTTCTTTATATAGTGACTATTCTATTAGGGGTGCACATAGCCCCTGAGTGCCATTGTTTCCTCTTGCTTTAAGATTGCAAATTTTAAGAAGGACATGCCAGACTTAGGAATGAATTTAATTAGAATTTCTTTTCAAAAAGATATAGGGGGGAGGAAGTAGGGAAACAAGTTTTTCCTCTGTAATGTGATATAACTTACAAGCTGGTTCCCGGAAGGGCAGGAAAAATAAATAAGGGAATATATAAGGAGAGCTGGGAAATGAAATGGATTCAGTTATTTTGGAAAGATGGAGGCGAGATGAGGAATCAAGGGGCCTGAGTGAGGCCCAAGGATTTGGCCTGGGCTAGTAACTTACAGCTTTTAAGTAGCATAACCTGTATGTGTCTTTTGAAAGCTAAAGAGATTGTAAATTTGAACTTCGTGTTGGAGTTTTTCGTGCTGAGTTTGACTTGAATGTTTCTGGAGAGGCCATATGAGACAATCCTGAGAAGAAAATGAACTCTGCTGGCTCCTGTACTATGGAGTTTCTTTCTACTACCTGGAGGAGGAAAATGAGAAGACAGCATTATTCTCTCCATGGCCTACTTTGAAGAACTGGAGCACATCAAAGAAAGATGTCTGCTCTTGGAACACATGTAAATGAACTCTGAAGGACTGGACGAGTGGTGAGGTTAACAGGACTAAAGAACTGAGGGTTTTGAACAATCTTGGGGAAGGGCTTTGGAAAATGTTGAGTAAGGTTTTGAACAATGTTGGAGAAATAAGAGATTTTCTTATATGTTTCTTTTTTGTAGTAAGTCTGCCCACTGATACCAACAAAACAGGTGCAGAAAAATATCATGACCTGACAGAAAAAGAATTCAGCACCATCATAATCAAAACACTGGAAGCTTTAACAGAAAAGACAGAAAAGGAAAAGAATGAGATGACAACACAATCATTGAATTAAGAAATGAGAATGAATTAATAAACATCAAATTGATGGATGCTAACAGAATAACAGAAGAACTAAAAAGCTCAGAGGAAAACTAAGAACAGAGACTAGAAGAAATGTAATGAAGGTTTAACACTCTAGAAGATTCAGACCCAAACAGGAAAAAGAAAAAGAAAGAGCTATACAAAGGGGAGGAAATGAAGATACACTCAGGGAAAAAAGCTGACATCTTGAGAAAAACCAATATCAAAATAATAGGCACCCCTGAAGGAGAAGAAAAAGACAAAAGAATTCAGAATATTTGAATAAAGAAGAAATATTTGAAGAAATATGTGAAGAGAATTTTTCAAATCTGAAGAAATGAAAATAGACATACAAGATGCTAGAACACCACAATACTATAATAATAATTAAAAAAAAAATACAGCAAGACACATAATAGCTAAAATATCAAAAATTCAAGACAAGCAAAAAATAATGAAGATAGTGAGAGGCAAAATACAAAAAAAAACTATAAAGGAAAACTTGTTAGGCTCACCTCAGATTTCTCAGAAGAGACACTTAGGGCAAGAAGACATGGAGTAAGGTATACAAAAAACTCCAAGATAAAAATTGCTAGCCAAGGATACTTTACCCTGAAAAGTTCTTCTTCAAATATGAGGGGGAAATATGGTCCTTTTCAGACAAACAAAACCTCCAAAAATTCACCATAACCAAACCCCTTCTTTAAGAACTACTACAACAAGCCTAAAAATGTAAACCAACTGAAGAAAGAATGAACAGAAAGAATGAAACAGGGAAACAAATTTATTCACAAAAAAGAAAAGAGATAAATAATACATTGACAAGTATGGACCATCATGTATCCATAATCAACCCAAATTTTAATGGACTAAACTCATCAATAAAAAGAAAGAGAGTAACAGAATGTATTAAAAAACAGAATGCAACTTTCTGTTGTACCCAGGAAGCATACCTAAATTCTAAAGACAAATACAGGTCGAAAGCAAAGGCTGGAAAACAAACTACAAGCAAATGCACCCCAGTAAAGGCAGGTACAGCATACTCATATCAGATAAGGTAGTTTTCATACTGAAAAAGATAACAAGAGACAAAGATGGTCATTATATAATTGAAACTGGGTGCCTCTAACCCCCCCCCCACCCCAGGTTGTGGCATTTAACAAGGTACTCCTCTCCCATTGGGTGGTGGCAGTTATCTCCTCCCCCTTAAGGAACCCCTTCCCCCATTGACTGGTGGCAGTTAGCTCCGCCCCCTAAAGGTGCTCCTCCCCCATTGGCCGGTGGCAGTTTGTTCTGCCCCATTTGGTGTGGCAGTTAAAAACTGCCAGAAGTGGCAGATGGAAAAAAACGAAAGAGAAAGGAGTTGGAAAAAGGGAGTTGGACCAGAAGCAGGGGCGGGGGGGGGGGGAGGCAAAGAGTAGAGACTAGGAGGAGACAGAGACCGTTTGGGGAGGAAAGAGAACTTCTAGAGAGAGAGAGAACCTTTGGGAGAGGAGAGAAGAGAATGGCAAGCAGGTCAAGAGTACCCGGAGTGACCAGGCTGGGCAAGAAGCCCCCTGAAGAGTGAGCTGGAGGAGACAAGGAGCCATGGTATCTGGCAGAAGTGTGGCCAGTGTGGAGAGTATGGCATTGTAGCAAGGTGATATGGAAAGCTGG